>JAPMNU011396850.1:0-33550 GCA_029874995.1 Alburnus alburnus
CATTAAGTTGAACTTATTAAATTTTAGTTCAACTTAATGCATTTGTTTAAATGTAGCTAAAATCAATTGTGTGGAACCACTTGCCATAAAAAATTGAGTAAATTCAACGAATCATTTTGTTCAGTGTACATGAAAGGTAATATCAGAAAAAGTATTTTATTTTTGGAAAACTGGAAATGTTTTCCAAGTCTTCCTGATGACCAAGATCAGCCTTGTAGGCCATGGGAACCTGTGGTTTCTCTCATACTTCTTGACCCGTCCACCCCACATCACATTGGCATTCTGTTTGGTGGGCCAGGCGATAGAAGGGGGGAGTGTTTTCAAAGCCTTGACATTTTAATGTGAATGTGGTGAACCACATTTGATTTGTGAAAGATTCATGGCTGGGTGGAATTTTGGGCTGCAGATCAAATGGTTGGTTTTTGCATGTCTCCTGCTTTCAAACCAAAGATTCAGCCTGTGGCCAAACAGAGGATAAAGGTTAACAACAGGAATTATTTCTAGAAAACTTCCTGACCTATTTACACAACATTATTAGTTATTTTATGCGATTCAGGCTTTGGTTTTGTAATGTTTTAAGAATTATCTTGACAGAAACCCATACGTCTTTCCAAGTAATTCAGATATTTAGAGCAATTATATATTCCTTTTGTTTGGTTAACCTTTACAAGGACAAGAAATTTCTGAAGTGATGGCATAATCATGCTGGTTTGCAACTTTGAAGTTTTCCAAAAAAACAACTACGTGATGTGCCATCATTAAATAGTTGGAGTTGTCAATCTTAAAATGATTGCAAGACTCCAAGAATCAATCTGGCACCTTGGTTTCTTCCACATCTGCCTCCTAGAGAAGACATTTGGTTTGCGCTCATCTGTAACTGTTTTGCTAATTGGTTAAGGAAATAGCTTTAGTTGTTTTCCTTACTGTGAATGTCACAGAGACAAATCAGTGGAAGACTCTGCCCTTTTAGAAATCATATTACTGAGACCATTGATCGCTTTATTTAAATGAGGGAACAAAAACAGATGTATAACGTCAAACCCGTCTGTGTCTGCAGTAGTTCTACCCACAGCTCATTCCTTGTGTCTTGTTTCAGCTCCAGTGGGATCTTATCCAAAATTCCTCGATCTAGAGAAAACAAATGAGCAATCAGCAAAAAACCCAAACTCAGAATGTAGCAAAACAAAATGAGCCTATTATCACAATGCAGACTACATGAAACCAACTGCATGCTGGTCAACACAGACCACATTCCAATCCACAGAGATCCACTTCTGGATCAGCATGTCCATGTGCATTCCAGGATAAATACCTGTTTTCACTTCTTGTGCCAGAGGGAAAAAATATGCATCTGGGTTGATTTGTAATGTCTGGCAAGTAGTGAACAATGTTCCACCTCTATGGAAAATTGGGAGCCACTGTCTTTTCCTGACTTGTGCCCTTTGAGTGCTCTGGGGATCTAAACCAAACCTGCTCTCAAAGTTTTGCTAAATATTTTCATTTCAGGCTGCAATTTTGTTATGTTTATTAAAGAAATTATCTTACCATTTGGCCTACACCCTCATTCCTCAGTCTAACTTCATTAGAGTCAAACTTTATTAAAGACGATTCATCCTCAGCAAGCTGCCCATAATAAAAATAATACATTTTTATTCCAAGATGTCTAACCCTATAAACACAGCACTACTAATAGAACTCAAACTTAATAAATAGTAATTAATATTAAATGAATAGCTAACCCATGAAAATGAAAGTTCTGTCAACATTTACTTTTAATTGTATGGAAAAGAGCCGGCTGGACATGCTGTATTTTGCGTTCCACAAAATGACGTGAGGGTGAGTAAATAATACATTTTAATTTTGAACTCTTCCTATAATTTTTTAAACATATGTTCATCAACTATTCCTTTATATTCAAAAATTCAAAGGAATATGTCTATATTTAAGACCTGCACACACTTGGCATCTTTGAGCACATCCTTGATTTCCAACATTAATGCGTTTTTGTCTTGCAGATCTTGATTGACTCTTTAGTGCCCTTTTCAAAATATATTCTGCTCTCAATTTGCAGGTTCAGTTATCTGCAGTTTGACATGGGAAGAGCGGAAGCAGCGTGTGTGTTTTTTTTTTTTAAATAAATAAATAAAGCTTTGGTCGCTGTCAGAACTTTCAGACTTGGCCTTGGAGAGTGAAAGCAGAATACAAATGGCTACATTCACAAGATTATTAAGTGAATGGGAGAATAGACGGTGCTATATGAATGGAAAATCTCTGCTGTAGCTATAAGTACTCCTGGTTGACATTTCTGAACACCACATCTTTAAAATGAAAAGAAAGAAATTACGATTACTTAATCTGTCCATTTTAACGTTCCGTGTCAGTAGTCTTATAATGAGCTTCTCACAAGCAAAATCCCTGTCTAATGACATAATGAGAGACTTGGGTGGTTCAAAACTTCAACTTGAGCTCATTGATGTGGCTGATATGACTCTATTTTATGTTGTATGAATCAATCAAATCCAAGCTCTTTGCTGTAAACCATTTTTTTTTTGTGCTACTGTCATCTTATTAACGAAAAGCACCAACCACAGAAGATTAAAAATAATACTTAAAACCTCCATTTTAATTTAAATAATTAATGTATTTTCTCATCTGGGGCAGATAACACCCAAATGACTTCATACACTCAGTCTTGCGAATTTGCATTAATTCAATGGCATATAGGGAAGACTGGGGCTAGTTGTCACACTCTTGTGATTTTTTGTATAGACACTTAAAGTATTGGCAACAAACATTCTATTTTTCCACCAAAAAAGATATAGGTCATGGAACAGACATTGACCTTTTTGACAGCAACATTTTTTGTGCCTCATTACTAAATAAATAAAAAATTAAACAGCCTTTTATGGGCTTTTCAGCTAAATTTGCGTAGTTAAATGATTATGAGGCCAGGACCAATTCATGACCAAAATGTAAAAGGTAACACATGGATATTTTACATTTAAAGCAGGCAACAACTTGTCCCACCTTGTTCTGAGAACCGATCAGTTCAAATATGTACAGTAGGCCTACATATTTTACTACATTATGCATTAATATAATATTGTACCATATTACACATTATAGTCTTGCTCAAATTTCTGTGTTGATTTACTGTGATGGTGGTGTATACACATCAACTTTAGCCTATTTTTTTTTTTTTTTTTTTTGTAAACTGAAAGGTAATTAAATCATTTTTGCTTCAATGCATATTAAAGTCCAAACATTAGCTAGCTATTCGGTCTTTGAAAAGAAATCATTGCTTTAATCCACCCATGGCACTTCAACATCATGTTTTCTCTTGCCTTCTTTAATTTCACCATATAAAATTTTTGCTGTAAGTCAAAATCCAAACCACAAGTGTGGAGCCACTCTAGTTTGCCAGGTTGAAAAAATTAAGCAAATACAGACACCTGTCTTCAATCTACAAAAAAAAAAAAAATCTGGTTTAGTGAAACATTTGATATGTTCAAGGTTAGCCCTACGAGAAAAAAACGCTTATCATTGTTAATAGGCTAATCATTTTTTAATTATTATTTCATGTATAAATAACTATCATGATAAGCCAACGTCTGAGATTGTAATATAGGCTATGACTGACTAAGATTTTCTCTTTAACCCATATTCTTAATAATAGGCTAATAATAATAACAGCAGCATCTTTCTCTCAAAAACATGCACCTCAAGCGGTAAGAGTGATTCACACTCACCTAAGTGCAGTGAGCTTCATCAGGGAGGGGTTTAGGCTGAAGTCACCGGCATGTTTCCCTCAGAAACACACTGTACTGAAACGACTGATCCGAGCGCGCGCGGCTGATGGGGGAATGTAGGCTACCGCCGCGAAACTATCAGTCTGAAGAAAAAAACTACATATTATCCTCTTATTGGTAACTATTTTGTAACCTATGTGAACATTCTGCTTTACTTTTTTCTGCTATTGAAGTAAAGATGGCCAGGCGCTCGTATGGAATATAATGGAAATGACGATGCACCATTTTTCTTCTACGTTCACCGGTTACTCAAATAGGCTTACTTTGTAATCTTTGTTAAACATGATTTTATTTTTTTAATAGTATTTTTTTATTATTATTATTATTAGTTAAAAGTATAATCCACTTTGTATATTAAATGAAATATTTCTTTTGTTTACAAAACAGAATACAAAATTAGTCAATCTTCATGGTTTCTGACATTTTAATCCCAATGGATATTCTTAAATAACGGTAAGCATTGCATTGGTCTTCACTGAGTTGTACAAAGATGCTGTGTCATAGGAACTTGTTGCAACATGCAACTTATTTTTATCTTTTCTGGATTTTTAATGCATTCACAACCAATTAAATATGACTCACTGTTGCATTCTTCAAGAGAGGTGTTGATTCCAGGACGAAAGAATAACATTGAGAGGTCAAAGGCAGGCGAATGAACCTTCAGGAATGTTTTAAACGATTTGAGGCTCTGTCAGTACATGCCTGTTTGTTTCTCTCAGCTGTAAACATTTGATGTGATATGTTTCCCCTACTTTAGCTTTAGTTTAGATTTAAATTCTTCTTTTCTTTTTTTTTAATGACAATATTATAGAATGGCATACTGAAGTTTGGTTGGGGCATATTCAAGGGCTATCCCTTATTAAACTTATGGTGAAAAAGAATAAAAGCTGTCAGCTGTGGTTGCCAGAAATTTGCTGTGACAATTGTTTTGATTTTACAGAATGGCATATTGGTCTAAATCTTAGAGTCTACTTAAACCATCAAAATCAGCTTTTTACACTAAAATGGTGTTTTACCCTAATATACTGAAAACCACCATACTAATAATGTATAGAAAGCCACATGATGAATCAGAGTTCATTGTAAGTGGCCTGTCTATGAAACTGAAAATGTATAACACAAAACATGTTTTAGCCCTCTAATAACAAAAATAAGAAGAAACTAAACTATAAAATAGAACATAATCATGTAATGTGTCATGCAGGGACTTCTTGGTTCTTTTACTGTTTTTTACAATATATTATATGGTGATTCATATAGTTCTGACTTACAAAATAACATTTGAGAGTGTTTTGCAATAAAATTACTTATAAGATATTTTACAGTCTTTTACAGTTTTTCTCTGTATATGATAATGTATCTTACAGCTAACCAGTTAACAGGTTTATTAATGTAGCATTTTGCAGTCTTAAAAAAAAAAGTACTGTTGCTGCATTATATTATGTATAATATGCACACAACAAAACATTTTACACAAAACTGGATAAAAAATGCATAAATGCAGTGCTTATTTCAAATATGATTACTAAACGATGAGGTCACGTGACAATGGCTTGAAACGTTTATCTGGGAATAATGCTTACTGTTGTCTTTAGTGGGCCTATTTGAGCAGCATATAGAGTGTATATGTATTCAGTAAGTAATAAGGTAGAAAGAGAGAGATTTTACATTTTAAAATGCATATTCGCCAAAAGTGAACTGGCATATCAGCATATCCACCTTATTTTGCAACGCGGAAGTAAGCTATGTGAATAACTAAAAGAATGACAAAGTGCAGTAAACGGTTAAACAGCTTACACTACGAAGTTCAAACCAGTATGATTATGATTACTAAATTAAAATAATTACAAACACCAGTTTGCAATATTAATCAGACTGTTTTTGTATAGCTAAAATATTTGGAAGTCAATTATAACGGAAGCCTCAAATATTTAAGTTACAAATGGCAACACCCACTCTTAAAAATAGCAAACATATGCTATGCTTAAAGCTAACAAAAAATATTTGCTAATATTCCCATTAAATATTTAAAAATAATATATAGGCTATATAAAATATATATATGAAACGTTATTTCTGAATGTTCTCTAAACGTTCAAAACGTCCAGTTAAAAAAAAAATATTTGGTTCTACAAACGTTAATTCCATTATCATTTTGCAAACATTATGGAATCATTACTTTTCAATGTCCTCCTAACATTCTGAAACAAGTAGCCTAAAATATTACACGAACATCCAACTAAAACTATAAATAATGTTTTTGTAATGTTTCGAGAACATTGTTTGAATGAACGTTCTATTAATGTTACTGGAATAACGTTTGTTCAAAACTTTGAGAGAACTTTGCCAGAACGTTCTGAGAATGTTCCCTGTATGTTAGCTGTATACATGGCCTTAAAGTTAACACACTACAATCTTTCAAATGATCTGTTCTAAGATATATCTCCACTCTTCCAACAGCTCTACATGAAGATGGGAGCCCCGCAGCTAAACGCTCCACTGAGTTAGCCATGCATCACAGCAATTCATCAGGCGCTGCGCCACTCAATCCATTTTCCAATCACAGTCAATGGGAAGAACAGGCGACCTCTCCATCACTTGCCAATCCTCCCGAGAATGTCACCTCGGAGAGACCGACCCTGAGCGGCCCCATAGCTGCGATGTTGTCAATGACCCTGGGGATCCTGTCTAACATTGTGGCTTTACTCATCCTGGCAAACGCATATTCCCGCCTACGTCGACGATCCAAAGCATTTCTCCTGTTCGCCGGCTCTCTGGTGGCCACAGACTTTGTGGGACATGTCATACCTGGTTCAATAGTCATGAGGATGTATCTTTCTGGAGGTGTCCCGTCTGAAGAATACAACAGGGCGGACCCATTATGCCAGTTTCTAGGGGGCAGCATGGTGTTTTTCGGACTGTGTCCGCTCTTTCTTGGTTGTGCCATGGCAGCTGAGAGATGTTTGGGTGTGACAAAGCCGCTGCTCCATGCTTCACTGGTTACAACTGCAAGGACTAAACTCTCTCTTTCTATCATCTGGTTAGCAGCTCTTTGCGTTGCCCTTCTGCCCTGCTTTCAGCTGGGTTCATACACCTACCAGTACCCTGGAACCTGGTGTTTCATTGAAGTGCTGGAGGATACCGAGAAGGCAGACGTAGCTTTTGTTTTGTTGTTCTCAGGACTGGGGTTGACATCCCTTGCTATTGCTTTGGTCTGTAACACCATAAGTGGACTGACTCTGGTGTTAGCGAGGATACGAAGGAAACCCTGTAACCGCCGATTAGCTAAATCCCATGATATAGAGATGGTGGTACAACTTGTGGGCATAATGTTCACATCTTGTATCTGTTGGAGCCCTCTTCTGGTAAGTATGAGCAATGGCAATAATTCAACTGCACAAAGCACGCACTTTAAGGCAGGGGTTTTCAACTCTGTCCCTCGAGGTTCACTTTCCTGCAGAGTTTAGCTCCAATCTTGATCAAACTCACCTGTAACTTTCTAATAAACTTTCTTGATTAGCTTGTTCAGGTGTGTTTGATCAGGGTTGAAGCAAAACTCTTCAGGAAAGCTGAGTCAGGACCTAGAGGCAGAGTTGAGAACCCTTGCTTTAAGGTAGAATTATTTTCGAAATAGAGTTTAGAAATGAAAAATTTTAGCAAATGCATCGAAGCCCATTTATGCATCATAGTACAAGTAAAAGGCAATTACAATTTTATACTATTATATTTCACACTGTGTGACTTTTATATCTTGCAGTACATTGTAAACCTTAATGAGATTAGACTACTCAAATGATTTGAGGAAACTCATTTGAGAAGTAATGGTGCCTAAAAAAAAAAAAAGTTCACTTAATGTGCAATTGTTATTGTGGCTTTATTTGTCTGATTTATTTGTCTTATTTATCTGATTTTAAAGTTTATCTTGAGATGAATGCATGAAGTGTCCAACATTCCTCACTTCATTTTTGCATAATTATGTGCATCAGCCGGGTATTTGAAGTGCACTTTTTTTCTATTTGGAATTGTCAGTATAAAACATACTACTAGTTATACCAAAAAATGGCGTAGAGTCGTAGAAGTACGCGAACTGGGACACACCTAATATTTTAAACTGATTATAGATTACTTGGACCTTAAAAGGTAGACAATTTTTATAAACACTTTTTGTTATGCTTGTTAAAACTCTCTTCACATACTTAGCAATCAATAATATAAGTGGTCTAAATATTAAAACATGCACAAGTCTCAGGGTAGGCAATTTCGCAGAGGCTAGCAATAGCAAGCTAGCTTTGTAAGCATGAGATCCCACCCTCCCTTCAGAGCGTCTCTAAAGCCACACCTTCAAAACACACGAACGCACACAGAAGAGTCTGCAAAGTGTCACAAGACGAGAGAAGGCACTGAATTATTTCATAATATTTTGTGAAATCATAATCCTTATGGTGTTTTGTCTTTGACTCTTAACTCTAGATTGTTGGCCTAATTACAGTGAAACATTCGTATGAGGGCTCTATTGGAGATGACCTTGCCACCTATGAGACCCTGATGATAATGGGGGTGCGGATAGCTTCCTGGAACCAGATACTGGACCCATGGGTTTACATTCTTCTTCGCCGTTCCATCCTCCAAAAGATTTACCTCATCACCAAACGTCAAACAGACTTTAAGGAAAGCACTTTTCGCTGCTGGGAGATCCATTCCTTCCCCAGCTCAGAGAAGAATCCTGTCAGTAGAGTCTGAGTCTGAGTGTACATCAGTAAAAAAACACGAGGCCTACTTGGTTAACTTAAATACCATCGAGGATCTCAGTGGTCCCCTTTTATTTCAGCATGTGGTGTGCATGTTAAGAATGTATTTAAGCAAATTTGCACAAAGATAAATAAAGCATGAGATGAACATTCCTTTTACTCCCTATAGAGCGCTAATAATAAGGATTTGGCTGGAAACATTCATGCCAGTATAACAGGGAACAGTAATTATTTGCTGTTTTGGTCCTTCAGTTAGTAATTGAAGGATTAATTCAGCCAGTTTTGTAGCTTAAGGAATGGGACAGTGTTTTCATTTGTCACCAGTTGTTCCCCATGACATGAAACATGACAGTGACAAGTGGCACTAAAAATATATTTTTATTATAATAATATATTAAATATAATAAGTATTTGTTTTACTGAAAAGAAATGTTCACCTTATGTTAACCCATCATAGATTTTATATAGCATGATCATCAATCATATATTAACTGTGAGGTAAACTCATATTTCTAAGGCTGAGTTTCCCTTATGTTTATTTTGCATACCGGTATATGTTTCTGTGCAAAAATGCTCATGTGAATATTTGTGGTTTATATTATAGTATAATTTATTTCTTGTGTTATCCCTTCAATTTTCTGGAGGCGTGTTGTATTTTTACATTGAAAAGCATTATACGAAAACAAAAACAAATTACTGTGTGTGAATTCCATTTCTGTTGCTAATATGAAACAAGTTTTTCAAAAAAATTTTTTTTACTTCATAACTAATTTGCAGCATGGAGCACACTAAACAAATCTGCAGGCTCAAACTTAATACAAATTAATACAAAGAAACAGAATATTCAAAAAGCCAGAATTATAATACCCAGTACTGTAAGTGATCACAGACTAGGCATTTCTTTTAATATAGTTATTTAACATCAAGTTGTCACAGAACCTGGCATTAAATAGTTTAAAATTGGCTTTTCAGCAAACTTATTCAACTATTGCCTGGTTTAACTTAAGCCTAGTCCTCTGGCCAGACTAAAATGGATGTTTGAGCTGTCTTCACTGAAAGTAACATATTTTATATGTCAGTGCCATTGTTTTGTCTCAAGATGCACACCAGAATTTGTTAAAAACTTTTGGCGTAAAGGCAGCAAAGACGCATTAATATTATTCAAATAAAATAATCTCTGAATGCAGTTCCATATACTTCCTCTAGGCGTGGAAAATTTTGACTGCGCATGCGCTGCGGGGGTCAGAGCGTAGCCCGGAAGTTGAGCATTTTCGCTTCCATTGAATAAACTGAGCGAATGGTGAGTAAAACAAATCTGTTTAGATTTGTAGAGAAACACACGGGCAAGCAATATTAAAGTCTACGTGATCTCAAAGACGTCTTCGAGTTTTTATTAACACTAGCAGCTGTGCAGGTAAATATGAATGGTTGTTTCACGTCGTGCGTTTAACCAAATGACTCGTTCGTGCGCGTGCTAGCATGCTTCTCCTACAACGAATGTTTTGTAATGACGCGATAGGTGTTTTATATTGAATAGTATGAATACATGTTTTATTATTGTCCTTTGTAGTATTACGAAGTTGTAGTTTTAATAAGAAATCCGCCAAGAACGTTGAACCCTTTTAGAACACCAAAGAGAGAAGCGTTTAACGTTATATTCACTGGCTTATTAACGCGCGCGTGCTATTGTGGGTTTGCCTGTTTGTCAACATTGTGCGACTTGTGTGCAGATCATTGTTTGAAGGATATGGCTCAAATGGGACATTTTCCGAGGCGGAGGGAAGGACCTCTTCCACCTCATCCACCACCCTCCTGGGACGAGCACCAGGCCTATGAGGAGCTGTTATACTGGGATAATCTCATGCAGGAGGGTTACCGCCTGCACCCGCAGGACTACGACCGGTAAAACACCTAGCAGCTAGTCTATTCTTACAGCTAAACAGGCTTGGGATGTCCATGGAAAACCTGTTTGCACAAAAGAATTTTATAATTTAGAATTGTTTTCTAGGTTTTAAATAAATCTAAATATTAAAATCATGTATTTTTTATGGGGGTTTATATAACTTTTCTTTAAAGTTTTGTCCAGCATTCTCCAATATCCTGGTGAAAAAAAAGATGGAAACACTCTCTAAATCCACTGAGTGGTTTCTTGACACACTGAGCTGATTGAATAAACTTAAAGATGCAATGAAACTAAATTCAAGTTCTGTTGCAGGTATGAAGAGTTGCGTTATTGGTATGACTGCTTGTGTTATGAAGAAGACCTCAGGCAGTACAATGATTACATCGTTGAGTACAGGAAGTGGGAAGAGGAGAATGTGCACTCAGGGGAGGTATGTCACACCAATATATTAAATTTACAATGCAAATTCATTGTTTACAGAATATTTATTAGAACTCTTAGTACTTTGTTTGCATAAATTAATGAGAAACATGTGAATAAATGAAATGCAACTGCTCCAGTATCATCAATTCAACACTTGTGTTACTCAGCCGCTTCCACCAATGAGGCCACCGCCTCAGCGAACGTTTGTGAACGAGGATCGCTATATAAAGGCCAAGCACACATCGGTGTACCCGTCGGCAGAGCAGCTGGATGCAGTGCAGAGCATGGTGTCTCATATGGAGTGTGCCCTGAAGTCCGTCTCTGATTGGTTAAATGAAAAAGAGAGTAGTGCCGCTGATACCGAAAGGTATGGGTATTGGTCATAGAAGTCATCTGCCCTAGTGCATTTAGACTTTCAAAAATTGCATTCCATTTTATGTTTAAAAGATATAGTTCATCCAGAAATGAAAATTCTCTCATTCTGTGAGTCCATATAATGACATTCAATGTCTTTCGCTTGTTTGACACTTGAAAAACCACACAAGGCGATTGTGACGGTAATGCATACAACCTCAATAGATGAATCATTGTCTTCTCAATCGAAACAATAGGTGTGTGTAAGAAAAATACAATTTCTCTTTTAAATTGAAGTGGTGGCGTCACATCCTATGTGCTTCCGCACAAGCTTTTGCCTATGTCACCCTTCACAACGTCCCTCTTGTGAATGCTCGTATGACCGTTAACTGAAAGCTTTGATTTATAGTTAAAAACAGTTGTATTTTTGGCACACACACACACCTGTTGTTTCACTTCAGAAAACAATCGCTGTGTTGTTTTTAAAGAATCAAATGAATGGCAGTCATTCAATGGCATTATATAGACTCACAGAGATGGATTATTTGTGTTTATCTGAAGAAATAACGTCATATACATTGGGGATGGTATGAGGGTGAGTAAAAGAGAGGATTTTCACTTTGGGTTGAGTTATCTCTTTAAGCTATTGCAAGATACTTTATATTACAGTTTTGTTCGAAGTATAGACTCATGCTTGCAGTCCATGCTGTTTTCCCAGCAGTGATTCACCTCAAAGTAAACTGCGTGGTGTTTTGAGAGTGGGCCTGGTGGCTAAAGGACTCCTGCTGAAAGATAACTTGGAGTTAGAGTTGGTGCTGCTCTGCAGGGATATGCCCACCAGTTCTCTGCTCAGGCTGATCTCGGGAAAACTCTCGGAATTCATAAAGGTTTTTCTCACCCTTTATTATTCAGTGCTATCATTATATAAACATTCATTATCAGTACAATGAATGTCTGCAAATAGCTCTGCTTGTGTTTCAGTAGACCCATTAAGAGGAACAAATGGCATCTTTCTGCAGAATGTATTCAAATGTAGGAACAAGTTAAAAAGAGCTGACAACACTACACTTGTATTGATATTTGAAAGCATTAAAAAATTGTATAATGTTTTCAATAAACATGCAAGTGGCAATGTATACACTACCATTCAAAAGTTTGTTGTTAGTAAGATTTGTTTTATAAGAATTAACACTTTTATTCAGCAAAGATGCATTAATTTAACCAAAAGTGACAGAAAATACATCAATATTTTTTTTTACATTTTCAAATAAATGCTGTTTTTAACTTTCTATTAATCAAAGAATGCTTAAAAAGAATGTTTTTCATATTATGACTTCTGAAGGAACATGACACTGAAGACTGGTGTAATGGCAGGTGACAATTCAGCTTTGCCATCAAAAAAATTACATAATTACAAAATATATTAAAATAGAGACGTTACTTTAAATTGTAAAAATATTTCACAATATTGCTGTTTTTATCGTCTCAAATAATTGCTGCCTTAGTGAGCATAAGAGCCTACCAACGACAAACTTTTGAATAGTGTATGTCCAGAACTGTTCAAGTGTGTGATTCCTTGCAAGGCGGGTCGTTATAAGCCAATATTAATGAAAGTAAATTGACATGCACTTTGTCCTCTCACTTTCTTCGAAAGGATGTGACTGAGGAGAAATACGTCATCACTCCATCTATCCAAGAAGCTGCTATTATTGTTACTAGCACAAACGAGCCCATGCTGAAACTGAGCATCCATCTGACCTCGCCTATGGTCAGGGAGCAGGTTGAAAAAGAGTCATCTGGAGGTATGATCTCACACTTTCATTTTAGGACCCAAACGACCTTCAGTACCATCAGAAGAGTGAAAATAAAGGTCCTGCAGGACAGTCCTGCTGCACTTAATTGTCGGATGCTGGATAAGTGGTGATTCTTTCTGAGCCAAATACTGGATGCTTTCAGCATTTTAAATTTACAAGTATTGTCTTCGTTACTGTTCAGCATTTTACTGTTGAACTTTGAAACTTGCGAACGTCACCTCTAAAGCGTTACGAAGGGTTTGCATTGCAGCAAAAATTAGTCTGTAGGCTCATAGTTTAAGAGGTGCTTGTTGATTGATTTTTTTTTAAAATATATATTCTACAGTGCCTTTGTTTTTAGACAATTTCAGATAATTGCAGCTAACTTAATTTTATGTAACAACTGTTACTTGTGCTTAATAAGGTGTAATCTGTTTCTCTAGAACAGGTTTCACATGTATTTTGCTGCAGTATTTACCCGGTTCACATCTGAATTCATTTAAATTAAAGTATTGCTTTTGTTGCCTGTGGTTGCAAATTGACTTTCTCAACCAAGCCTTCTAGTTTGTCAATTTTAGGGGCGCTGGACTTTTGACCAACTGGAAACTCTCTGTCTCGGAAGGGGGGACGCAGTTGGCTTACAGAAGAAGAGGGTGAAATGTCTAATGAAGTAGAGTAATATAAAGATGGTCATTAACCAGTGTTAAAACTGACAGGGGTGCATAACTAGGCGTTGTGTTAGATTACTTCCTGAACAGTTCCCCCTCTTCCTCTTGCCTGTGGGTACTGGGACACTGCGTCTTCCCCCTGGCCAGATGACAGAACCCCCCCTTGGTCAAACTGTACCTTGTCTTCTTACTCCATTCGTCACTAGAACCGTGCGCGGAAAGCTCTCCGCAGGACGCTCTGGACAGGCAGAAATGCCTGGCTTCTCTGGCGTCTCTCCGCCAGGCCAAGTGGTTCCAGGTTTGCATCCCGTCTTTATTTGTCTAAAAGTCGACATGTAACTTAATCTGACCTTTGACCTGGGGAAAATACATATTTGCACATTGAGCTTCTCTGAGAAATACTTTTAAAGGCTGTTTGAATATTGAAACGTCCATAAATGCTTTAAACTGAATTGCGTATAACCTGTTTCCGTTTAAATGTCAGATGTATCTTACCCAGGTTGCAATTTGTTCGTTCTTGGTCAGAAACTATAATTTGGCCAGATTGATCTGCTTAATACAAAACGTCCTCTAAAAAGTATCTAGAAGTTCCTTTAAGATCCATAATAAAGTGTTAACAGGTTTGCTCTTTGTTGGGTTAACAGGCTAAAGTGTCCGGGGTTGAGTCGTGTGTCATCGTGATTCGGATCTTGCGGGACTTGTGTTCCCGTGTTTCAACGTGGGCCCCGCTCAAAGGCTGGGTGAGTCAATCTCAAACAACAAAAAATATATCTTTAGACATTGATGAGTGTTTTTATAAATATATATATACTGGTCACATTTTTGAGTACGTCTCTTTATTCATATGTCTGTCGGCAGATTCTTGAGCTGCTGTGTCAGAAGTCCATTTCAACCAGCGAGAGGCTGCTGGGACCTGGAGAGGCTTTCCGGAGAGTTCTAGAGTGTCTTGCGTCAGGCATACTAATGGAGGGTAAAGACTGTAACAAAGCATTGTCTAAGCATATTTTGGTGTGTTTTGAGTCATACTGAGCATGACCCTTCTCTTCAGATGGTCCAGGCATTTCTGATCCCTGTGAGCGAGACAGCACTGATGCCGGTGCTCATCTTACACTGCAAGAGCGAGAAGACATTACCCAGAGTGCCCAGGTGACTAACAATCCTATACTATAGCTTGACTTTATTTTACAGTGTATTAGTCTATAAACTTTACAAATGAAAATAGTCATTATTTATTTGGCCCAATGTCATTCCAAACTACTAAATTCTATACAGCAACTATTCATTGTGACCATGTCTGTCAAGCTCCAAAAAGGAAAAATGACACAAAAAAAAATGTAATTTTAGATTTTTCACTGAAAATCTTCACCTCTGCTGCAGCTCCCAAATATTTTCAAATAAGCAAAACAATGGCGTCCAACCTAGTGAGATTTGTTGACATAATTTTTAAATCTTGTTGACACTGGTGAATAAATGAACTGTTCATGTAAACATCACTCTGTAATAATCATCAAACATCACTCTCTAAATACTGTAATAATACTGTAACAGAGTAAATAGCTGTGAGTGACCTATGGAAGCTTGTTTCTGCCATGTAATGAAAAATAAAGATAATTGTGACCTATTTTTTTATTCTTATAATTCTGACTTTTTTGAAGTCGCAATTGCCTTTTTGTATTTTTTTTAATATTTTTATTTTATTCCATGGCGGCTTCTAAAGTGGCCTCATAAGATGGTTAATAAAGCTGCTACATTTCCAATATTTCTAACATTTGAGAAAACACATTTGACTTTTTCACATTTAACTTGTTGCTTTCCTCCCACCCCTAGTTTGCCTTAAGGCTTTCAGCTTTTGGGCAGCTTTACAAAGTTCTTGGAATGGACCGCCTCAATTCCAAAGCCTCTAGAATGCTCAGTGAACACAACAGAGGTACCAAAGAAACTTTTTCTGGTGTCCTAAACAGACAGTTTTACTTGTTTTCCTCTCTTTGAGTTAAAAAGCTGTGTTTGATTCTGTATCTGTAAATATGTAGAAAAACCCTATTAGGACTTCTTAAACTACTCGCATGAAAACTACAGGCGTAGTTCACATTGTCATATTCTATGATGGGACAGGTTACTGAACACTAAATAGACATTGAAACATAAAATGTTAATTAGTGAATGATGCCATTTTATTTTGAATGACGGAAAACAAAGATGGGTCAATGTTTTGGGTGCACTGGAGAGAGACCTTTGCATTTTCTAAATGGTATTATGAACTCCTATGATTGTTTTCCATATGCCCGTTATCCTATTTAATGCTTCCTTCCATTAAATTAAATTACAGTGGGTGATTTCCCAGCAAAGAGACCAAGGGAAGTTTATGATGCTGGGGATCTTGAAATAAAATCGAAATTTCCAAGAAAAGGTATGCATCTCAATTTAAAAAAAATTTTTTTTTGCATCCCCTTCTGTTACCCTACACTAATTTTATATTTAATAGTAGAAAATTATAGCACGTCTCATCTTTCATTAAAATAAGACCTATATACCTGTGCTTGCTCCTGGCAGAAAAGAGCGAACCAGCAAATGCCCTAATGAAGTTGAACCAGCTCCGGCCTGGGACCCTCTACCGTTTGGCATCACAGACAGGGCCTGAACATGAACCTCAATTCACAATGGCTGTGGAGGTGGATGGGGTAACCTATGAGGCTACAGGCCCTTCCAAACGCAGCGCCAAGCTTCATGTCGCCCAGAAAGTGAGTCTGCTGATACTCATGGGACGCGCTGTCTGACAGCCAGATTTCTGTGCGCATGCTTCGGATGTGTGCGTTTAGAAAACCATATATCAGAAGTTCAGACTGATATCCGTTTAAAACGCATGCAGATAACAAACTTTCATGATGATGAAGAACTGCAATGTCACGGGAGCGTGACTGCGATAGGGTGATAATTAAAATCAAACAGATTTTTTTTATTAGTGTTTGGCAGAGTATCCGATGCGTGAGCTGTAAAGGCTCCGCCTTCTTCTTGAAAGCAGGACAGGGAGCAGCAGCTCATTTGCATTTAAACTGAAACTTCACACACACATTCTGGGGACACTTGAGACTTATTTTAAAGGGGGTTTATTATGTGCCTTTTTACAAGATGTAATATAAGTGTGAAAAATGAACTGTAAATTTCAGTTGTTGTCTATGCCATGTTCACAACACACAGGTGCTGCTGGCATTAGGTGTGCCCTTGCCGTCTGAAACTAAACCTGCTGATGAAAATAAGAGCCAGTCAGTTGCCGCACCTGCAGCCACTGGTTCCGATGAAACCACTCCTTCAGGGTCTGATGACGGCACTGAGGTTAGCGTCCTAAGACCTTAAACAGCTTTGGGGTTTGATGTGTTTGTACACTCTGGGAGTTTGGTTTGGCATGATTGGTTCCACTTCATCTTGCAGGGTGGACCCATTCTCACCAAACATGGCAAGAATCCTGTCATGGAGCTCAACGAGAAGCGGCGAAGTCTGAAATATGAACTTGTCTCTGTCAAGGGTCGCTTCAATGACAAGACCTTCACCATTGAGGTTAGACATGTTGAATAAAGCTAGTGATGATGGGTTGCAAAGACATATTGGGTGGTACCTAGTGGGGAAGCAATGGTTACAGCAAAAGGGGTCTGGGTGTTTGGAGCGTTTGGAGTGTATTATACACTTTGCTGTCAGAGGGTTTTTTGGAAAAAAAAAGAAACGGAAGCATTAAATTGATCAAAAGTGACAGTCCTTGCAAAAGATTTCTATTTCAAATAAATGCTGTTCTTTTGAATGTTCTATTCATCAAAGAATTTTGAAAAAATATATATATACATCACTGTTTCCACAATAATACTAAGCAGCAAAACTGTTTTCAACATTGATATAGAATTTTCTTGAGCATCAAATCCGCATGTTTGATTTTAGAAGGATCATGTGACACTAAAACCTGGAGTAATGATGCTGAAAATTCAGCTTTGTCATCACGGGAACAAATTATGGATGAAATGAATAAAAAGTGGAAGGGGGGGGAAGTTTTAGATTAATCCATTAGTTATTGTAAAATCAAAATAATGAATGTTAAATTTAGTTGTATATGCCCTGCATACCATTAATGGGGGAGAATAGAGGCTATAAAAGTTTTAAATCTCAGATGCAGTTTATGCAACCTAAAATTACAACAACAACAACAACAAAACAAACAAAAAATACTTTCAGACAGTAAAATGACATTAGAATGCCTAATATATTGGGGATTTTTTTTTTTTTTTACTGTTTTTGTTCCCTGCTACTCAAATTAAAAAGCAGGCAACATATGTACTTTCAATTTCCTGCAACAGAAAACAAATATATAAACACTAAAGAAAATATCAAAACATATATTAGCAGTAATTCATCAATGTTAGATCGACACAAATCGCTCGTCATATGTCCAATAATTCGTTGTTAAAACGGAGCTTTTTTCCCCTTTCTCTAGGAACCCAGTCAGTCAAAGACAACTTGAGCAACTCAACAGTATATGTTATGTGAATAAATTGTTTCAATAATTTCCATGTTTCAAGCGTCTTTTTTTAAATCCTATATTCTTAAACATACACTGAAATTGTGTGTAGCTAGAACTTGTTTTCTTTGATATGACGTAAATACATAATGATGAATGAATGAAGCCTGAGATTTCCTACCAAACTCGACAGCTCTTTTTATAAATCACTTATTACAGTGACTCAGTATTGCAAGAACACCTCTTCTCATTTTTATTTACCATATGAAGCTGGCGATGCATTGTAAGTGATAACGAGGCATATCATAATTCTTTTTTGGTAGGCCATAACTTTAATTTAAAATACTTTTATAAAAATATATATTTATGTTTGTATTCACTCGTGGAAAACAATGCACTGCAAAACTACAAAACCTATATCCTCTCTATATCTTTATATTCCTGTCATTCAACCCCCAGATCAGACTGTGCAGTCAATCTGCAATATATTCTTATTTATAAAAAAATTATTAAAAAAAGTTCCTTCCGTTGCCCTCAATCCCGTTTCTCATGATGATTTCCTTGAATAAGCATGAGAACAGTACTGTTGCTAAAATCTACTCCTTTTGACACGTTTTCCGGCTGTTCTCGCTTTAAACAAAACTTGCAGTTATGCATATTTTATGTGCATGTGTTTTCCCCTCTTTTAGGTGGAGGTTGATGGGCAGAAATTCCAGGGCTCTGGATCAAATAAGAAATTAGCCAAAGCCAATGCAGCTCTTGCAGCTTTAGAACAGCTCTTTCCAGAAGGTTCTCCTGCAGACCCACTCAAGAAAAAGAGATTCCCTCCTATGGTAAAGACAACATGTTTTCATGGAGCCTCTTTTAGCCTTTTGTCTAATATTATTTTGTCCTTTTGTTAAAAAAATAAAAAATATATATATATTTTTTTTTTTAGGGCTATGGTATGGCTGGAGTACCTTACAATGCAGGCAATCGAGGTAGAGGAAGAGGCAGAGGTAGAGGCAGAGGATTCAACACTGGCAATTTTGCAGGTATGCTAACTTCATTAAATGCGTCAGTCTCCTCTTGCTTGTTAGTTTCTAAAAATAAAAAAAGCATCTACCCACCGAGGCATGGTCTCTACAAGATCCCTGAAGGCATCTGGCACCGAGATGCTCTGACCTAGTCGCCTTGCCATAACAATTTGACCCTTGTCAAAGTCTCTCAGGTCTCTATTCCTGGCCATTTCTCCTGCATTTAAAACGTTAATTACAAGAACTGATTGTTTGCTTACTGTCTAATCCACACAGATCTTAATACGTGGCCTTGTTAGGAGATGATCAATGCTTCGCCTGTGACTTGTCATAATGTTTTGTCAGTATAGGTATATTGCCTTTTCCTCTAATGTGGATGTCTACTGAACAGCTCTATCCATTTGTCTCTTCAGGCTCCGCCACTACTGCTGGACTGACCCCAGCCGTGTCTGTTACCAACTCCAGCACGCCTATGATTCCCCAGGAGGACCCGTCTGCAACCGCTGCCATCAGCGCGGCCACCTACCAGGCTGTCCCTCCACCAATGACTGGCTATTATAATCAGTACTCCCAATCCTATTCACAATTCAAAAAACCCCTCAGTCAGGGCCAGGGTCAGATCCAGAATCAGAATCAAAACCAGAGCAAAACAACAAATCAACAAGCTCCTCTTGTTGGACCAGACTACGGCTATGGATATCAAGGGACTGGCATGGGTATGGGAGGAACACCTGATTTCAATTATGCAGGTGAGTTTCAGTGCTGACATGCTATGTAATAATTTAAGACAGAACTATCTGAAACTCTTGACTTCTTCTTAATAGCATACAGTGGACCACCAGGTACAGCAACATTCGGGCCACCTGGAACAACAAATCAGAGCTATAGCTTCACCCAGAGCGCCTACCCCAACCTGGGCGGCTACAGCAGTGGAGCCAGTACCACAGACTACACATACAGATAAATGTTCCGTGTGCTCTCCCAGCTTGAGGATGTACAGATGCTTTTTCAAACAACTGATAAGTCATTTCTGTAATTCTATAGCCTTCTAAGTTGAAACATTGACTCTGTGAACCTTTTGAGATTTTATACTGTTTGTGTTACTTTTGCCGTTTGAACTGCACCTCGGTAACTGAATTAGCATGGTTTTGATTCACCACTAGTTTCAGGAAATAATACATCAGGATGGTGGAAGTTCTGTCTGTGCCTGAATGGTTTGGTGTGACTCAAATGGGAATTAAGTGTCACATAATTCTGTTTTTCCCCAAAGGTATATTTATAGTCATCCTCTAATTTTTTTGCAGGTTTTTTTTTTTTTTCTTTTTGGACTGAATGTGGACAGTAGAATGAACAAACTTTGTTGTTTACTTCCCTGAAACCACTCAAGCTGTTCCTTGTTTGGAGTTTTAAGAGGTTTTTGATTTGCGTTACTCGGTTTAATCTTGGTATCGTCTTTTATGTAGAATGTAGCTATTCACTGTTAAATAGGCAAGTGCAGGAAATGTTGTTCTCTGAGGTGGATGTTGTAAGTCATATATTTGACCTGTGCAGAAATAAACCTTTTTTTCTATTTTTAATTGCTTTCTTGATTCATTTGACAAAAGTTTTGAAACATGTTCATACCTCTTGTATACTTTTTTTTTTTTTTTTTTTACCAAATATAAAGACCACCCTTTGGGTCGTGGTATAACTGTGCTGTGAAACCTTTAGTGATCAAGCATAAGAACAACTTTTATATTGTTAGGTTTTACATGGTTAATTATTGAAGTGTGCCTCGGATAAAAATGTAAAGTTAGTTGTTTTATGAATTATAAATTGAAATATAAAATGTTTACTCTCTAGCCTACTGACTGAATAGTGGACACCTCTTATCCCTCAACAGGTTTAAGATATTAACAGATAGGCTCTTCCAGTCATTTTTATGAGAACAGTTATTAATCCTATGCCATACAATAACGTTCTAGAGAATTCTGTGCTTTCAACTTTGTGACAACACTTTGGGGTGGGCTCTTTTTCTCTTCCAGCATAACAATGATCCTGTGCACAAAACAAGTCCATATGACTGGTGTGAGGTAACTTGACTGGCCTGCACAAAACCTGAACACCTCTGGGATGAACTGGAACGCTGACTGTGTCACCAAACGTCTGTGCCTGATGCTCTACATTTTGTTAACTCGCATATAGCCTCAAAGCTGATGGGAACTAAAAGTCTCAAAACATTTCATGGGTTTTGTGTAAATAAGTTGATATGATTTAAACAGCATTTATGGTCTATGGTTGACATCTGAATGGGGACGGAACAGAAAAACAGAACAGAAGTAATACAAAAGTGGAAACATTAATCTTGGCGTGTTTGAAACAAATGTATTTGTCACATGAGTCTGTGGTCATTGAATCAGTAGGAACATGCTTTTCCTGCATGGTTAAGTCACATGCATACACACACACACCCATCCTTATATGGGAGCTGATATATAGTGGATGAGGGGAAACAGAGCATCCAGTGGAGGGATCACTCACACAAGGATACATCAAGGACTAAGCCACACATTGTAAGTCTTATTTATCTACTCTGGATAATCATAATGTCAAAGTTTATATAGCCATAGTGTTTTAATAACCACAGGTCTATTGTCTATTTTTCAGTTATAGTTTTGTCAGGTGACTTTTAGGATACAGTTCCCCCTTTTTCTGGTTGAATTATACCATTTAAATGATAATTAAACTAAAACGGTATTTCGTATTTTACATCATTGGGAAATTGTATATATGTACATGTTTGCATGTCTGTGTATTCAGAATATTAGCATACTACAGATATGGTAAAAAAATATTAAGAGTAGTGTGCTGCTCTTTAAAAAAAAAAAAAAGAATGTATTTTATTGCCGTCTGTAGTTCCATTAAGAACCTTTAACATCCATGGAACCTTTCCATTGCACAAGGTTCTTTATAGTGGAAAAGGGTTCTTAAGATTAGATTTCAAATGTTCTTCACACTAAGAAAAAAAAGGTTATTTTAAGAACTGTTGTCTTAACTAAAGGTTCTTTGTGGAACTCAAAATGGTTGTTCCATGGCATTGCTGCGAAAACCCCATTTTGGTATGTTGTGGAAATTTAGTAGGTTGTAATTTAGTAGGAAATTTAGTAGGTTGTATTCTCAATACGAATACAACCTACTAAATCTGACTTCTTCACCACTGACAATTCGAACAACTTCCATTTGTAAATATAATAATATATTATAATATAATATACTACAGTATCTCAAGGTAATTCCATGAATTACCTGAATTACAATACAATCCAATACTTCCCTGAAGTATAAGTCCTGTCAAGAAGCTACTATCACTACCTCAATCACACTTGAGCCGTTTCTTTTGTTGTCTTTTGAGCTTAGAATCTTTAGTACTTCTATTCCCCATAGGCATGTATCTGACACGACTCCTAAGTTGCTCTTTGCAGAAATGAAGTTTTATACACAGCCGGGAGATCACTGGTCACAACAACCAAGTGAGTCTCCTGGATAGAAAGATGTACATTTAAATCAAACAGTTGAGTAAAAAATCAATGTCACTCAAGTCTTCTTCAATGTGATTCATTCTGGTGATTGGTTTGAATGATCAAAGCTTATCAAATGACTGTTAGTTCTACTGTGTTAAGCACTTTTTGGGTAAGTCTGCATGGTCTTTGACCTGATCATCCGTAGTCTGCATTTTTCTGTACATTTCATGTTGAAACTACCCTTTTTACCACTTCTGAGACCATTAAATAAAATATTTCTATCACTGGTACCTTTATTTTAAAAGTGTTTTATGCTATTTAAAATTCAGCTTCAGGGTTTCCACGATCCCATTGGTCAAGTTGATCATCAGGGTAAAAGAAAACAGCTGTAATTGAAATCAAGGCATGGCATTTTGACGATCAGAATGATATAAAATATAGAGGTAATGCTGTAGAATGGTAATGAGGTGTAGAGAGAGGACTCTCAAAGAGCAAAAGCTGCTGGTGTAGGTGGCTTCTTTCAACATGAGTTTGCTTGAGTTTTGTGTTTCAGTTTGTGTGTGTGGGAATTGGTTGGTGAACTTGATATGGTGTTGTTTCTGTCTTTCCCTACAGATGGCGTCACCACTAATCCTGGTGTTTTTAACTGCTCTCCCTGGGGTCCTCTGCTACAACTCCTCATTCATTGACCTGGAAGCTAAAGGAAGTGAGTATCTGTGTTAAATTCTTAAAGTATGTTTTGTCCCAAACTTTGGTATTAAGGGTTATGGATATTTGCAACCTCAAGTGTTTACATACCTACCCATTTATTGCCTCAATCAGGTAACAAGTCATCCATCAGATTCCTAGTTTTGGGGGACTGGGGTGGACTGCCATATCCTCCCTATGTTACCCCCATAGAGAAGGCCACTGCCCGCATGATGGCCAAAGCTGCTTCCCAGATGGGCGCAGACTTCATTTTAGCGCTTGGTGACAACTTCTACTATAAGGGCGTCAGTGACGTCAACGACCCTAGATTCCAGGTTTGGCTTTGGGAGTTTAGAGTTTTGTAAATGGGTTTGTTTTGTGCATCTTTGGAGTTGAATTGTTAAATGCTAATTTCTCACAAGTGGTTTATTATTGGTGTGACCATTTATAGTTGTGTGCTGGGATTAGAAAGTGCAATTGAGGGTAATCTATTGTAGGCCACAGTCCCATTATGCTCTTTGTAGGTCACGTTTGAAGACGTCTACACTCAGGATTCTCTTAATATTCCATGGTACGTCATTGCTGGCAATCACGACCATGCAGGAAACGTCCTTGCTCAGATTGAGTACAGCCAAAAGTCAAAGAGATGGTATGTGAGCCAACATATCTAGGCCTCCATGTCTAATTGAGTTTGGTTTCCTGGCTCATAAGCCAATTTGCTGTGCTATTCTACTGTTAATACAGCTGTGCTTAGCGTTGACTTGGCAGACACCCTGTTCATGTCCAAATAGGCTGTTTTAACATTCATTCTGTCTCACAGGAACTTCCCATACTACTATTATGAGATGAACTTCCGCATTCCTCAAACAAACCGCATTTTGACCATCATCATGTTGGACACTGTGTTGTTGTGTGGCAACTCTGATGACTTCCTTGACCAGCAGCCCAGAGCCCCCCGAAGTGGTGTTCAGGCCAATAAACAACTGCAGTGGCTTCAGGAACGCTTGGCAAAGTCGAAGGCTGACTATCTCCTGGTGGCTGGCCATTATCCAGTGTGGTCCATATCAGAGCATGGGCCAACCGACTGTCTGCTAAAGGGACTGAGACCACTGCTTAAGAAGTACAAGGCCACTGCTTACCTGTGTGGCCATGATCACAATCTCCAAGTAGGTATACTAGAACCCTTTTGATCAAGTTTAGTTTGTTTAAAGATTTGACTTCACTTCCACTTTGCCATTTCAGTACATCAAGGAGTCTGGTATCGGTTATGTGGTTAGTGGAGCTGGTAACTTCATGGATCCCGACGTGCGGCACCGCAACAAGGTTCCTCGAGGCTACCTCAAGTTCTTCAATGGTGACGCTGGCACCTTGGGTGGCTTTGCCCACGTGGAGGTCAACAAGAAACAGCTGACTGTTACTTTTATCCAGGCTAGAGGAACCTCTCTTTACAGGGCTGTTCTTAAAAGGCGTGATGATATTTCCAGAGAGGACGATTAAGTTTGAAGCTTCTTAAACCGTTTTAATGTGACTTTGGGATATTGACCCGGGTCTTTTAGCTTAATTCTATAATTTAGTGAAGTGCTCAAGATTCAAACTGCACTATTGAATCAAGTATTTATAAGTTTTAAATGTTTGTTTTGAAGACCTGTATGTGTTTTCAAGTGATTATTAAAACTCCTTTAAACTACTTTTTTGGTCTCTTAAGTCTGCTTCTCAGATTAATTTGTATTAATGCCTGCCGTAGTGTTAAATGGTGTTTTATTACTTGGCTTTTCTGATATTGGTTCTTCCTAATTCCAAACACTCAATGGTGTTTGTGAAACATAATTATACAAGTTCTAAAACTGGCCAACTAATGCAGTGGCCTGTCTTGAGTTGCAGTTGTTTGGTTGTTCTAACTTGTTGCAAGGTTTTTTGTTTTTTTTGGCCCTTCAATGCAAACTTAATGGCTTTGTATAAAACCTGATCCTGTTCTCCCACAAAGTTGGGCACCTGCTAGCCGTATTTGACTTGCATCTCTTTGGAACCAATCAGAATCCAATACTTGCTGGAGTGTGAACCTGACATGAAAGTGACTACAGATAATCTGGGAAAAATCCCTTTTCCTTCATCTAAACTAGCACATACTTTGCTTTCACCTTTAAGACTACTCTATAATAACCCTCAAGAGTTTTTGTTTTTTTTGGCCATATCTTGGTTTGTTTTTATTCAGTGAAAGGTGCTGAGATCTTCACAACATAATTAGAAATTATGTAAATCTGGGACTTTTTGCAGAAAAACCTACAGTTTGGCTCTGACATGTTGTATTATAATTTTAGGGGAATGGTGCTTAAAGAATTGTGATTTTTAAGCTTCTTGATTTAATCCGATGAATCCCAGCCTTCACGTAATATCCTTGGCAGTCAGGACTCCAGCCCTAATTCTTTCTGCACATGCTATGACTGTCCTCAATTCAATCTGGTCGACTCTTTATTCCCAAAACCCTGATTTAACAGTTGGCGAAGTCCTTTACAATGTGCGGCCCCTTTTAATTTAGCTTTTAGCATTATGTAAAGCCTTTCAAGGGGTTTGAAAGGAAGCCATTTTGTTTGTGTAAGATGTTTTCGCTACAACCAATATCTAGGCTAAAAAAAAAAAAGACATTTATGTGTAACTAAACATTCATGATGCCTATTTTCCATAAATTACTTTTTGAGCAGTTCTTCAAAGTTATTTGTAGCTTTTTGTTCTTTGTTGCACTAAACTGCCATTTGGCTAATAAGGGTCTGAACTCTGTGGAGGGTGAACAGGTCAATTTGCCGTTTTAAGTGGCTCTTTAGTATTAGTGTAATGCTAAGCCTTCTCTGTCCACCTACAGGGTGATTTCCTGCCTGTGAC
The DNA here is from genome assembly GCA_029874995.1 of Alburnus alburnus. NCBI lineage: Eukaryota > Metazoa > Chordata > Actinopteri > Cypriniformes > Leuciscidae > Alburnus > Alburnus alburnus. The sequence continues at coordinate 26,277 of JAPMNU011396850.1, forward strand.
ATTAAAGTATTAAAGAACTACTACCGGTAACTAATAGGTTTAATTGTCCTTAACCATCATATTGCTTTTAACTTATCCCCAACCCATGTTACATTGGTCCCTATATTCTTTCACTACAAAGAAAAGCTTTTGCTTGAATCCTTGAATTAAAATTAACAGGAAAATAAAATAAATTATATTTTGAATGAGATCAAGTAAATGAGCATAGTCAACATCACAGCAAGTTTGATAAATGCAGTTTGATATTAACAGTCAGCGACAGTTATCTAAACAAGTGAACCGGTGAGGTCACCAGCACTCAAATGTCTTTTAAGTCCAAAGATTAACAAGTACAGAGTGTTTATACAGAAAGCGTTCATAGATATGTATAAAACAACTTGAATTCTACAAGAGAAAACCATGACATAGACAACATTTAAAAAAAAAATCCAACACTATATATAGAAATGTATAAAATGTGAGAGGGTGTGATTTGCTAAATCTGTCACTGTTTCCCGCTCAGGTTAAACTCACAGGGCAAAAAAAGGGGAGTGTAATCTGATAACATCCTTACTTAACACTTTAACTCTTGCTCTTGACCAGCTAGTCAGTTAAGCTGATCCTCGAATGGTGCCAAAGCTTAGCATGACATGAAATAGGAGCGACACATGCATATATATATATAAACGAACAGCCACAAAAGACAGTCTACTCTCAGCCTGTTGACCTAATGTGTAAACATGGGAAGTGCTCTAGCCAGACAGGATTTAAACTTGGACCCAAGTTTGGTTTGAAGAAGAAAAATGTACCAAGCACAATGTTCTCCCACCATTCCTGAGCGTCAGAGCAGAAACAAAAGCTGATGCTCTCTGTATATTTTTCCATCGTCTCCGGTCGCATTCATATTTGCGTGAGCTTATTTTGTCCATTGGATCGAATAATCTGAAACATTTGCCCGCCCATAGACCGTCCCCTCGAAGAAATCAGGACAGAAGTGGTTGAAAGTGGACAAAAAAGATGGATTAAAACACCAGGTGTAAAAGGGAATGTGTCTCCCTCTTCTACTTGTGATCCAATTGACCAAAACGCATCTTGATACCAGGTGAAAACAGAGCCTTTGCTTAGTGCACCTTGAAAATAAGATGTTGGATTCCGAATCCAATCCAGTTTCACTGGCCACAGTTTTAGTATTACTTGTTTCCAAATAGGCCTTCTGTGCAAATCCATAAACTGCAGAATGTTGGTTATCCTGAGTTGAACTGAATGATCCAACAGTTCAAACATGTTCTGAGGATATATTTTGGCTTCAGGATGAAGGCTGCTCCTGAATTGGCACAATCCTACAGACGTGATCGTGCAGTGTCTTCACCCTGTCCTTATTTTACCGGGCAGGTAATGCGGCTTGGGCCTGCATGGCTGTCCGCTTAATGAGGTCGTTTAGGGTCAACAGCACTTATTTTAAGAACAGGCTACTCATCCTCACATGCACAGGACAAGGCCCGGCTTTTGCAGTCAAATTGAAAAGCATGGGGTACAGTGGTAAATACCAACAACACCCTCATTGGGCGTTGAACAGAAAAACAAAACTTTTCAGTTCATCTAATTAAAGAGAGGGATTTAAGCTTATTTCAGTGGTCCACTTTAGACATTCTACTATAAGTAACTCTCATTAACTTGAAACTACATGTCAACCAACTGTCTTTAGAGTATTAGTCAATGTTATGTTAGGGTTAGGGTTAGTAGATTAAGTTGACATGTATTTGCAAAGTTACTTAGTCAGCAGAATGTCTGTTGGGGAGCATCAAAATAAAGTGTTAGCAGATATGAAGCAGACAGTCTACTAATATTCTAATGACTGCTAGCTGACATGTAGTTGCAAAGTTACTTATAGTTAGTAGAATGTCTAAAGTGGACCATCAAAATGAAGTGTTACCTTCATCCAAAAAGGAAAATCTTTTGTTTTATGGAAAATGGTTGTCCTAAAATTCTTATTTCTTGGTGAACTATTATTTTAAGACTGAATTGGTCTTAGACTGCAATCTAGAGTGAGCCATTGTTCTGAAGTTCAAACTTTATCAGTCCCATCTCTTCTCTTTTGGAATGATACGTGTAAGAGAGTGGAGCTATGTTCTCTAATTTTGGGTCAAGGAAAGACGTAGGCCTCATGTGGGTTCTTGGTGGGGCTCCTGTTTTCTCCTGAATGAGTTTGGGTCAGTGCTGGGCTGTTGATCACACTGTGAGGAGAGGGAAAGAAGTGAGGGATAAATGGGATGGCAGCCAGAAGAGGGCTGGCCTGGGGGCTGTGGTCCAGAGAGAGGGGGATCACCACATCATCCTGATCCCAAACGTGGAAGGCGTTAGGGTGGGAGTGTGTGAGGACTGGTGGCATATGCGTTGAACCATCATCACCTGCCTCACTGCTGGCCTTTAAGATCTCCTCGTCTGGACCCAAAGCCCACTCTGAAAACACACGGAAAATACACAGCAGGGATATATATGTGTGAATCTCAAGAAAAATGTCAACAGAAAAATAAATAAGAAAGTGAAGCCTATTTTAGAGCACATTTTTCTCAAATTCGCATTACTGTAATATGTCAAGATGTTGTTTTTCTCATTACTGTAATACAGTTTTTTTTTATTACAACTAAAAAACTATTTAGAAATGTTATGTATAAATAGATTACATCTAAAAAAAAATTCCATATTTTCTTTTTACATGATGACAATGACAACTGTGGGGGTGTCCAAGCATCATGAAAAAATAAAGCTTCATTTTATGGCAATATACTATTTATTAGCCAAATTAAGCATTATCTATTTATCTATTTATCTCTGGGATTTTTTTTTTTTTTAAATACAACCTGACAATGTTCTAACTAAAGGCGTAATGTCATCTGAGGTCTGTGTTTCTCTCATGATTCATGCCTGATAAATTAAACTATAGCCTACACATGAACACAAACTAAACAGGATGCGATGGAGATATATCAGGTCTGGGCTAGATGATATAATAGCACACTTAAAATAATAACTACATCAGTATAAAATAACTAAAATCAAATTGTATCTGCAAACAAACGATGCAAAGCATTTTCTCAGAACTAACTTCAATCATATCAACCATTACAGTTTAGCTGAATTTTGAACTATTTATTGTATAATTTGTGTAATCTTTTGAAATAAATAACAATTATAATAATTAAACAATTATAATATTTTAATAGCCTACTTATCACCATGACTACTGGACAACCACATTACTTATGCAAAAAAAACCCCACTTTTAACAGCAAGCTAATCAAAGCAAGATTTACCTAAGATGTCAAAAACGAGGTCTTTGATTAAATGTCCCACAATGGCATAAGCGACAGCGACCACCACCACCGCGGCCATCATCAGGTAGAGGGCGGCTTTGGGGATCTGGATGAGATCTCTGGCTGGAGGTTTGTAGGTCTTATACAGCGGAGACTCAAATGCCCCATACGGAGACCCGTGATCCCCGTAGATGGAGGTGTTGAATTTGCTCATATTCTTATGGTTCATTGTCGAACACGGCTTGTAATTTCACCAAAAGAAGACAAAAATATATATTCCACTTCCAAAAGGTGTCTTGCTTGTCCTCCAGACAGTTTAAGTTAGGCTACGGAAAACTATCTGTCGGTGAGTAGACGCGGCGCATAATGAAATAATAAAATAATAAATTATTAGTAGGCTAGGCCTACTGCTAAAGTTTAATAAAACAAAGCGGTGCACTCTTTCAAGAACGCGATTCCAAACCAGCTATTCTCTTCTGATTAGACGGGCAGATGGACTGGGATGTAAGTGTTGGAGTTTTGAAGATCTCACACCATCGACCGGTCATGATCTTTTCTCGGACAGCGAGACGATTGGTGGATTTGACGCGTCATCACTTAAGTCTCATCAAGGCGCGCGCACGAGTCAGTCAAGGTCAACCAGAAATCGTGCTCTGCTTTAGATAGATGTGATACTGTAATTGCCTTTATGTGCTATCGGAAATGTCCTACTTCCCTCTTCTGAAGTCGTGATTACGAGCTCATCGCATTCAAATTTTGACTTGTCCATTTTTTTTAATAGGAAACAAGTATTTAGGATAATTCCTATAGCACGTGTAGTTAGCATTAGACACAGATAAATCGAAGATTAGAAACATTCTCACGCATTCCTAACTATTATCAAATTTTCTTCTCTAATGATCTGGTAAATATCATTTTCTTTTTTTTTTCAATGATCTGGTAAATACTATATAATCTAATGTAGAATAATTCGTCATTTAAGTGTTATTGAGGAAATTTAGCTTTTTGTTTGGGTAGTTGATATACTTTTATGTTTTCTAATGAGCCGGATTTAGAATTATTAGTTATTAAAGTGTTATTGAGGAATTGTCTGGGTAATAAATATAGTTTTCTACTTTTTTTTAACTTGATCTGGTAAATACTATAGTAGGCCTATATACCCGAATGTAGAATTATTAGTCATTAAATGGTGTTATTGAGGAAATCTAGCTTTTTTTGGCTGAGAGTCTGGGTAATAAATATAGTTTTCTAGTAAATATACTTTTATTTTTCCGAATGATCTGATATATAGCCTACTAAATAGCCTAATGTAAAATTATTAGCTAGTATATTTAGCTGTATAATTGAGGAAATCTAACTTTTTTTGGCTGATACTCTGTGCGGAAACTTATTATTAAAATGGACATACAAAAACTATGATGTTTAACTGTTTATTAACATTATGTACCCACAGATGAATATAAAACACTCATAAAACAAATGAGATTTTATTCAGAATGAATGCATAGAATCCCTGTGATGTTCACTTTATTTAATAAATACAACAAAATTAACAAGAGTCATTGACAATGATCAGCGGGTCACACTGGATCTCTAAAGAGCAAGCACTTAAAAGTAGTATTTTGAAACCGCTATTAATTATCTCTAATCGTTTAGTTCTCATTTACTTCAAATGAATAATGTGGAGAAATGGTTTTCAATAATTCATGTTATGACAAGATCATGAACCGTTTCACAATGCAACAGTCTTTGTAACATGACATTTTAATGCATGTCAAACCAGTACCCTAGAGAAGATATATTTACCTTTGCAGACATGCATGTGACCACAGAGAGAGCAGATGTGAGTTTGGACCCATTTACTAAGAAAAAGATTTAAGCGCATATAGAAGCACTTATGGATGGATGTTGATAAAGAGTTTCCCTTATTGCAGAGGCAGACGCAAAAGTCCATTATACCCATGCTGAGAGAGAATTATGGGTTTATTTCCCAACAGTAAAAGACTGGAGTCCAGTGATGGCTCTGCCCAAGATCAAAGCATGGATGTCATGAGTGCCTGTGAAAAGCAAAATATTGTGTTATTAATATTGTGTCATTATCTTTGCTTTAAGCCTATTCTGACCTCTGCTGGCCAAATATATAGCTTTCATTTAAAGTGCCCCATTATGCTTTCTCAGATATTACCTTTCATGCAGTGTGTAAAATAGCGGTTTGTGAATGTAAAAAGTCTGCAAAAGATCAAAGTGCACGATAAATGGAGTTATAGTTCCCCAAAAGTGGTCTTCATTGGCTGCCCGCGAACAACATCTATTTTGAGCCTCAAACACTGTAGTTGTAGCTGAGGAAGGGTTGTGTTGCACTTCCAAAGGATGACGACTCTGGCTCGAATTGGTACGACAAAACAGATGTTTCTGTTCTGATTGTTTCTGTTTGTATCATGCAAATGCTGAGGAAGCCTCCAGAGCTGAAATTCAGATGATAATGGGCATGCCGCATTTCTTTCTGACACACGCAGTAGACCAATTACAATAGACTGGGCCATCTGACCAATCAGAGCAGAGTAGGCTCTCGGAAAGGAAGGGTTTAGAAAGACTGGATCCTTGATTGAACCATTTCAGACATTGTGAGAAAAGGGGTGATGCTGCAATGTATATTATGAGAAAATTAAAGTGTTGTTTGACCATGGATGCATGTAAACCTATTGTAGGAGACCTCCAAAACAAAATGAGGAATCTTTAAAATAGCATTATAGAGGCACTTTAAAATGAAACCAAAACTTTTTTCCTTCTCCTTTCACCTTCGTATGTGTTGACGGCCTCTAGGTTCATGACGTGGCGTATGATATGGTATTCGTCTGCTATGCCGTTTCCTCCCAACATGTCTCTGGCCTGCCTGGCGATGTCCAGGGCCTTACCGCAGGAGTTACGTTTCAGCATGGAGATCATCTCTGGCGACTGCCTTTTGGAGAAATTTGATTCATTTTATTTAAACAGGGACAATGCACAAGTTAACATTAAACTTGTATCAAAACAAGGAGAGATGCATTGTGCCAGGTTGTAGCACAAGTGCTATTTTCCGCCCGTAGTCCCTTGGTAGGTCAGTAAGACAATAAAACAAAAATCCATGCAAGTGAAATACAAAAATTTTACAACCACAGTTACACTTAATTTTCAATTAAAACTATCATGTGCTCAATTGTTCCCCATCCTAAAACCACCTTGTATGCCCATTTACTAAAACCTCAGGACATTTCTTAAGTTTACATTTATTTTTACATGGTTACTGTCTTTTCAGTATTCAAGACATGAGTTATGTAACCATTCAACAACCTTATCCATTACATTCGTTAATACTAAAGCAACCTCTGTAGCATTCTTCCCACGAGTGTACAGCACAGTATCATCAACATACATTATTAAATCAATATCATTACATACTAGTGGAAGGTCATTTATATATATACTAAAATTGATCTTGGGCCAATCTTGGGCCCTAAGATTGACCCTTGTGGGACCTCCATGGTACATCTTTCAATGGGGATACTGTATTGTTCATTCGCACGCACTGATGTCGTCCACTCAGGTAAGATTTGAACCAGTTTTGTGTGTTTATTGAAAGATTGTAGTGTGCCAATTGTCTTAATAGTATCTCATGATTAACCGTATCGAAAGCCTTGCTTAAATCCAGAAAAACTGCTCCCACCACTCCACCCTGATCTAAATTTGTTTTAATTTGTTCAAGGAAGTTGAAGCATGCCGTTTCAGTTGAGTGTTTTTTCCTGAATCCAAATTGCATTGGGTGTAAAAAGGCCTTAAGGGGGTCGCACACCGGACGCGCAGCGCAGCACCACGTCTTTTAAATTCGAACACATTATTCTCTATGAGAGTACACACACTGGCGGCGCCTTTCGGCGTCTGTCCGCGGCGCCCAGCAACGGCTCAGGACCGTGTTCAAAATCCTGCCGCGCCACAGAGCGCCAT
>JAPMNU011396941.1:0-10724 GCA_029874995.1 Alburnus alburnus
ACATTTTAAAATACATTAAATAGAAAGTAGATATTTGAAATTGTAATAATATTTCACAATATTACTGTGTTTATTTTAATTTTGATCAAATAAATGTAGCCTTGGTGAGCATAAGTGACTTCTGTCAAAAGCATTTAATCCTATCACCCCCAAACTTTTGGTAGTAGATATATTGCCATTGCATACCACCACACACATATTTGTCCTACAGGCTCAACAAGGTCTGTTCTTACACTGGTGTCTTGTGCTGGGCCTCGTGTAATGTGATGCTAATGGCTGCTGGGTAACAAGAGTGATGTCAGCCGTCATTCACAGTCTGCGTGGGGGCCGTCGTCTTTCAATTCAGCCTGATGAGGTGGAGGATGAACATCAAGCCATTTGCAATAATGAGATGAACCTTGGAGCCAATGCACTGTCCATTATTTATGAATGCCTTCATCTAGAGAGAAAAAACCACTGGGCCTGATCAGTATGCTTGACTGCTTTCTGACATCACATGCAACGAACAACTCCAAACTTTAAAAGCACAAGGCCGTTTGTTCACACTGCTTTTATGTTTCTATCTTTTTGTGCTCTTGTTTGAACTGCTGAATCTTGGCTCTCGGTTAACGCCTCCTCTCATGTGTTATAGCAACTCTACACCCGTCTCCATGTGGAGACTTGAGCTCTTGGCATTCAGTGTAATTAACACGACCTGTATGGCAACCCAGGAAACTGGTTGTGCTTGACTCAAGGCAAAGTTTTTCAAGTTTGGGTTTCACAGCCATAACACAGGAAACTGTTTTCCCAGGCTAGGAAGAGGGGGAGGAGGTGGAGTTTAGGGCAGTTGCTGGAAGACAGCACACTTTATTTCTTCTTCAATGAGGTGCTGATTTCGTGTGTGTGTGTGTGTGTACAGGCATGGTGAGACAGCAGTGTGGTAGCCAGGGGGCTGGGTGCGGGAAAACAGGTCGGCCACTCCCTCCACTTGTACCAGCCTGTTCCATAATGAAGCAGTGCTGTCAGGGGATCATCTTTCTTCAGCCCTGGTTTGAAAGCCAAACATTGGAAGGCGCCTGAAAAATGTGCCGGGCGCTTAAAGAAACACTAACCTAATATGCTCCTTCAGCGAGCACATGTGTAATGAGAAACAGAGGCCCTCTTTGTTCATGCGCCATGTGGANCCAATATGTAATTTTTTTTTACAATGTTATTTTCCTTTAGCTCAAATAGTAGAACATTGCGCTTGCAATGCCAAGGTCATAGGTTTGAATCCCAGGAAATGCATGAACTCATAAACATTTTATACCTAAAATGCATTGTAAGTCGCTTTGGATACAAACATCTATCAAATGCATAAATGTATTTTGGCTCAAAAAGGTCAAAGTGGGCTCTTGTTCACTTGAGCATAGCACGCCATTTAAGACTTTCAGGGGTTGATGTTTGGGAATTGTTGTCCAGAGAGTCAGAGGCACCTCATCCACGACCGTTCCATTGCGCACACACTTGACTGGACAGGTTGAACTTGCTCAGGGCTGTGCAGAAAAGATGTCTTCATATGAGAGAGTGGACCTGTCGTAAAAACACCTACATGTGTGTGTGCGCTAGGGGTCAAGGTTATTAGGGAAAGGTGATTGCAGCTTCGCTTGAGCTGACTTGAATGAGCGCCACTTCCCCAGTGGCCAAAACCATGATTAATATCCTGCCTGGTACAGCCATAAATCGTCAGTAACCATAAAGTGTTATAAATGAAAGAGCATGTGAAAAAATGGACACCAATGGAAATAGGAATATGGAAACATGCCTTGAATGTCATATACATGTTTCAATATGAAATAAAGTCAGTTCAGATAGACCTTGTCCCTCTTTTGAAGCTCTAAACATCATCTTATATTTCATTTTCAGTCATTTGACTGCTTTCATGCCTTTAGTTTATGGGAGCATTTCATAAAATGGAAATGATTAAATCCTAATTCTGAATTCAGTGGGTTATGATCAGCTTTGATGTGGTATAGCGGTTTAGCTCAGTGAAGGTAAACAGACTGCTTCAAGGGGTGTGTGTCCTGGTGCTGCGCTTCCATATGGTGATTAGAAAATAATGGTGATCACACAAGTCTCGCCTAGATAACAGTCATTTCCTCTTAGTAAATAGACCTACTCTCTCTCTCTCTCTAGGTCCTTCCAGTCAACCGACGGCTGAGATATTTCTGTATGTCAACAACCTAACATTCTGTTGTGTGTCTAACTCTATTATTCACCAGCGATGCTGCCCTGTTGCCAGATCTACAGCTTTACAGCAATTGAGTTTTGGGCTTGTAGTCTAAATTGTATGTGGTGATACAGAAAAACTGACTGCTACCAAAGACTATATGCAAAGACTGTACAATCCTATTACTTATGAATAAGAGAAACTGCGCAATATGGCGGAATACTCATGCTTAAGACTGCACACTCATGCTTAAGACTGCACATGTGCATTGGCTCATCTAGCCTGAAAAATAAGCTTTTTTAGTGCTATTTGAGCATAAAAACTATGCACGCACAATGAGCGCATTTATCCCTGCATTGTTTTGGATGTTCGGTAAGTTCTGTCTCAAAATAGGCAATACATCTTAAAAGCCGACAAATCGGGTTGTAAACGTATCCCTATGCCTTTAGGTTCGGTATCTTTTGGTTCGGTGATAAAAATGCCAATCTGAGCGCTAATTGGACCAGGACTACCTAAATGTTTTGTTTTTTTGGGGGGGGTCTGGACCAAATGAACCAAGTGAACCAAACTACAAGTGTGAACACAAATAACGAGTCATTCAAAACTTTTCTCAAACAAGTCTGAATCAAACGTACAAATTATCGGTCTGAATCAGTTAGAGTGATTACTGAATAGCAGCTGACTCACTTATTGAACACAGAATCATTATTTTCTGTAATGGCAGACTCAACATGAGCTGAGATCCAGTGTACTGTGTTGCAGGTTTTTTTTTTTTAAGCAAAAAAAAAAAAAACTGACTTGCTAGCAAACTGATGTGAGAATGTGAGAATGCCTTCAGTTCCTGATTTTAAATTGATGTAGTAAAGATGATGCAATTAAAGTTACTGCTGTAGTTGTAGTTTTTATAGACACAGTACACTGGCTTTTTCCAGAAACACTATATGATTTAATCTGTGGAATATTGTGTTCTAATAATCTGAACAAATAGGCTAAGTGTTTTTGTGTGTTAGCTATTTTATTAGATGTAATGGAAATGTATGTACATATAATAATAAATCACCTATTTTATAGACTGTATGACGCTATATTAAATTAAACCAATTAGAAATAAAAACTCTGAAATAAAAATAAAATCTGTCAGAAAACGGTGTTTCTCTGTGTGATTGTTGAATATCTTTGAAATGTAGTAATTCAGTAAATTTCTCTTCCTGTCATTCTAATTCAAATTCCAACTCATGCCACATCTTAATGTATGAATTTCCAAACCTGGTAGGAAACAGGTTTTCAGTTAGCCTCTAACAAGTTATTCCTGAAGAGCTGTCTAAATTGGTGTATGGGGAAGGCCCATGAATAGCGTAATCCAGCACAGCTGATGAGTCCTGCCCATGCCATGCTCAAGCTTGCTTGACTGGATTCCAGTGAATTATTTGTTTGTTGAATCCTTATGCATGAACATGCTTTTATACCAAAACTGACTTCATAGTTTTGGACAAAGAAACAATACAAGTGAAAAAAGTTAGAAACTACAAATGTCATATTGAACTTATGTTATTACTTTTAGATATTTACCTTTTGTTTGTGAAGATCTCAAATGAACAACAGATTAGAGAATACTTTTGAGATTTTCCCTAGCACTGTTGCCTTGTGAAGGCATGTACTGTAATGAGATGAGCTTGTGTGGCAAGTTAGTTTACATTTGGCTCTTATCAGCTGGTCAGAATAATCACCACCTTCCTGTGGAAGGAGCGCTATCTAACTCGCTCCCTTTGATCCAGAGGAAGTAGACTATGCATTACATGCAGTGCACAACTTGTTTTGAAGAGTCAGTTTTACATTAAGAATATGCTTTTTGTCTTGTGGCCAAACCAAAACAAAAGCATCCTGGTGGAGGAGGAAAGTATTTTCCCATGTTATGTTGAGAGTGCCCTAGATTTCAGCGGCATCTCATCTGGATATACAGGCGGCTATTTTTAGAGCACTTTGTTCATTGGAATAAAACGCATATCAAACCAATAAACGGCACCCTTGGTGAGCTGTTTTGTTTTGTTGACAGATGATGTGTAAATAATGCAATATTTAAATAAATGACGTGCTCTGCTGACAGGCTCCAGAACTTTTTGTGTTTATTTTTTACACCTGCCGTTGTTGGTACATTAAGAATTTATGGATATAAATATTCCTTACCGGCAATGAAACTGTGTTTTGTAATCTTTTTTTATGTTATTATACATCATTTAAGCCCCTATGATAATATAATTGATTAACTGATGTTTTTTCTTGCTTATTTCTACAGGTAATTGTGTCACTGACAGTATCATATAGCCAATGAGATGAGTCAGTCTTTGCACCTGTCATGTAAATCATAAAAGGGTGTTGTTGTTTTTCATACTGGTGTCTTAATGTGTGGAATATTCCACATTTGTTTTCCACAAGTACTTCTAGTGACAAAAAAAAGTGTAGGTACTATATTAATCTGATTCAGTCACGTGACATTTCAGCTCATCCACCACATTTATGACCATAAGCAGGGCACAGTAATGGCTGTGAATACAAAAACACAAGAACAGCGATACCAAGAAAAAACATTAATCATTTTTACTGATCTCAAGTTAGCACAGACCCTACCAAATCTAAAAAATATTGTTTTAAATTGTTTGTGTTGCTGTTTCAGTAAGAATCAGACCAATTCAACTTAAACTATGTATTAACTATCCATTCCTGGTGAGTGTTTTTGGGCCATGTCTGCTGTATTTCTGAAGCTGGGGGTGATATTTTTGTTTATTATTCACACTGGATCCCGGATATTGGCTGTGCATGTTTGGTTTCTACATTAGATTATGCAAGACTCGCATGAAAACAGACTTACAGAACTGTAATGAATCGAGGCTTACATCAGTGGAATCAAGGGAATCGGTGAGATTTTATAATAACAGAAGCTCCTTTTACACTCTAGTTTGAGCATCAAAGCAACAGAATCCAAGTTTTTTTGTGTGGAGATCTTCCCCAGGGGTTTACCAGCTCTAACAGTAGCAACTCATGGCTGTGTTTCTATCTCTCTCTCAGAGATGGGCTGACACGTCTGACCTTGATGCTAAATGGATGCTTCTTGAAGCTGTCGCAAAGCATTTCTTCAGACTCTGTGCCAGACATGTCATTCAGAAATGCTTTTAACACCCCTTTTTCTTAATCCAATGTGAAGATGGTGGAAGAAAGATCACCAGAGTTCCAGTTTCATTTTTTTCCTATTTATTTTTGTTCACTACATCTGTTTGCTTCATGATGACCTCTGTGTCTTTGAGTATCTCGAACGTGATTAAGACTTCCTCATTGCTTTAAGAGCTTCATTTAAGCTTCCATGTGCCTATTTAAATTGTGCCTTCACTTACCTTCAAGGAGGATATTGTTTCTCAAACACTCAGGCGGCTTTGTCATGGTGCTCTTTTGCGGCATTATGCGCTCCGATTTAAGACCTCTCCAGCAGTGAAGTGCCAGGAGGCTGGGTTGAACGGTGTAAGACAATCCTTCTTCTGAGTACCGTCTTCTCATTGATTTTTATTATCAGGATAAATAGTGTGCTGCAACTCTCATTACAAGACTGTGTCTTTACAGATGTATCTCTAATTTCTCTTCTGCTACTGTAGGCACATGCTAAATCGGATCGAATGGATTATATTAATGAAATGCTATGAGATATCTTTAGCATGTCTGCTTCTCTCCATCATGGTCGAAATTCACTGGAGTGTTTTTGTCTTCAAGTTCATCAGTGACATTGGCACAATGAATCTAGCCTTTCACAGTAATGATTTCTGAAGACACTCTGATGATTAATGGATAGCAAGATCGGTTTTAAAGGTGATGGATTTAAATAGAGCACAAATGAATTAAAAGTTTGCAATTTCTCAACTTTTGGTTGAATGACAAAGGGTTACTTTCACAAAACCCTTGCAGTTTCCCCCCACTTCATCAGTAGAGTTGAAACATTCTCTTATGCAGAGTAAAGTAAGTGTGCAGTCGGCTCAATGCATCAACTACAAATTGCATAAAATTGATTACTGGTCAGACAAACTCTTTTATTTTATGCTTATTTTATACCCTACAAGATTTCTTTCTTCTGTGGAACACAAAGGATGATATTTTGGTGTCAGTGGTTTTTTATTTTTTATATTTTTATTTTATTTAGAAATAAAGGTCAAAGGTGTCCAATACTGTTTTGAACGCTACTGACTTAGGGTAGACACACACCAAACCGACGCCAAAGAACTGGTGATGAAAGCTGAATGTGTTGTCGCCTCACATCGCCTGCGTCGGGGCAAAAAAGCTGCTCATGAACACGCCGAGAGAACTACAGCCGACTGTCAACTAGCATGCATGTTCTCCGCCTGCGTGTAAATGAGACAACTGTCTATTTCTGCAGATAGATTCGTTTATATTCGTCATTCAAAAACGGAAACCGGCGCTGCAGATACACAAACCGTTAACAAAGCAGTGCGTGCTTACCGTTTTGAATATCAATCCTGCTGAACACTTTCTTTATTCCTCTCCGTTCCTGTTAATATTACAATATTTGCCCAGGAACACTCAGGTAAGATGATGTAAAATTAGAACAGCCTTCTATCTACAGTTTTTGACTTCTTTGCTCGCTGTATTGCTATTATTCTCTTGCTCTGACTCATTCACTGAGCTGAACAGCCAATCAGAGTACTCTGAACCAGACGCCGTCCAATTAGAGCCAATGGTGCGGAACACACCGAAAAAACAAAGTCGGCTGACACTCAAAAATGGCCCGACGTTGCTCGCAGCCGAATGTCGGCTTGGTGTGTCCCGGGCTTTAGATTGTTAAAATCAGTTGAAACATTCTTTAAAATATAGGGTAGCCACTTTTCCACCGAAATTACCCGTAACATTTTTTTGCGTTTCTATCGCAGTCTAAAGTACCATGAAGATTAGGCAAATTAGTCCGGTGACGTAGGACTGCACTTGACCGCTGGATTTCGTCCTCCGCATATAAGATTAATGCAGCCTGAACCTCGTCGTCGGTCCATCTGTCGTATTTTTTTAACTCAATTGTTGATTCGAATAGCAAAAAACTCTTAATGCACGCACAGCAACAGACTTGTAAAAATGGTTGTTAATATAAAATGCAGCATGAATCCAACCAATCAGCATGTTCAGCGCCTAAGTCCCACCCACAAAAGTTCCTGAACTTTGAAAAAGTACTACCTCGCGAGCAGGACTTCCTGAGGGGGACATTTTTTACCAGAACTTCATTTAGACACTGGTCCCTGAGGTCGAAACACAGAGTACCACCCAAAGTACCTGTGGTGGAAACGAGGCTTATGTTTTATCTGCTGAAGAAAGTCTGGAACAACATGAATTAATACATTATGACAGAATTAAAATTTTAACTCTACAGGCAGCATATTACCCTGAAATGATAGAGCTGTACCTACATCAACATTTTATTAATTTAGCTGATATTTTTATCCAGATTATAAGAATGGAATACTGTAATTCATTGCAAGGAGATGGTAATAACGTTGTGTGTATTAGGCTAATATCTAATGTCCAATCTTGCATTCTTCTAACTCTTAACTCTCAAAGTTAGCCGTGTTGTTTGCTTTTTAATGGCTGATATTGGAGAGCGGTGTGTGTAGAAACGCATGGATCAGTTTCGTGGAGGATGTGGTGTCATTATTAGCGTAATAAGACCTGTGTTTTAAAGCCCATTGGCTCGGCTGACTGATCTGCACTAGTTTATATGCAGCGTCGGTGTACAGCATAGCGACCTGTCCACCGATAACCTCGCCAGCACTGCCTCCGCCAAGCAGGAACGGCTCAGACACAATGGGTTTGCGCTGCAGCCAGCAACGACCGCATTCTTCTCACTACGTTTATTTCACGATTCTGTTGATCTGTTCTTCTGGATCATAGTTTTATGATAACATTTTGTCTGTATTCTGCTAATAAAGGAGAACGACGACAAGCTGTTTCCCACTGACCATGAAACCGCTCCTTATCTCCTGTGGTATGACGTGCTTGTCATTTGTATGCACCACATGTACACCAGAAACCCGCGTCCCAGTCTAGTTGCCATGCACACAACATACTAACCTTCTCAACATGCTAGGAAACAATCACTTTCAGATAGCATTCATGATCGAAGCAACAAATGAATGACCTTCGCTAGCGCTCAAAGGGAAGCTGGTGTCATTAGTTGTATTAATTGTTTGTTAAATGATGGCTGTGTTGGGACCAAAGGCAAAGCGGTGTGGTCTTGCTCTTTTATTCGGCTTTAATGGCACTAGCAGCTGCAGTCACGTTGAGAACACAGATGTGTGTGTGTGTGAGAGAGAGAGACAGAGTTAATTGGTGTGTCTCATTGCCAGGCCAGAGGAGTAGTGCCTTTTGGGAATGACACGGTTCCAGAGGTGCAGCAAAAAGTATTTAATTGGATTCGGCAGAAATTCTTCTGTCTTTCTCTTTCTTTCTCTCCCTCTGATTCACACTGTGACTCCATCGGCTCTAACAAACCCTATTCAATTTTGCTCATTAATTTCCACATCTAGCTAGCAATAGTAGTCCGAAAACAGTAAATCTAACTTTTTAACGAATTGTCTTAAAGACGAGTCCTGTCCTTCCTGGAGATCCTCATTATATTGGCAAATGATTGACACACATACACACTTAAACATGGTTTACATCAACGACACATATCGTTGCATGGTTATATTGTGATATCTCGATATAACGATGTATCATTACACCTCTAATCTGTATAATAGACAAAACCAGTACAATAAGTAACAGTTACTATGCCAATGCGTATTAATAAATGTAAAGTTAGTTAATTATTAGATAATTATTCAAATTTGTGTTAGCGATTTGTAATTTTTTAGTTTTTCCCCCATTTTTCTTACATCATTAACACTAGTGTTGTCAGGTCATCAATACCAGTAAAATGTCACGGTTTTTAGTACCAACCATAGCAAAACTACTGAATTATTTAAATATTTTAACTGTATGAAAATAATTAAACAGTTTAAATAAGTTATGATAATAATTATAGGTTAATACATTATAACAGAATGTTGCCTTAATTTATTTTATTCTTATAAATCTCTTATTTACATCATGTCGCACTTGGTTATAATATATAGACATTACCAATAGTCAAAAATAGGAATTATTAAGCAAAAATATTAGCTAAGAGATAACTTAACTACATTTTAGTGCTGAAACCACCACTATTATTCGTGTTTCCGCATGTTCTCAGTCTCAGACAAGTTCTAATTACGAGATCTACAAGGAAGTGAACGCTTTTTACAAGTCAGAATCTTGTAATGACTAATTCAGTCATTACAATGTTTCCTTTCGCTGACAGAATATCAAATATTTGATTATTTTGTAAAAAGGTTTTGGCCTAGGCACTCAGTCTAAAGAGGATTTTCCCTCTATTTTATGGTTTTATCACTTAATAACAAATTGGCTTATGGTGTGTTCATCCTAGAAAATGTGCATTCAGGTCATTTTTTGCACAGTACTTTCAATGTATTTTTGAATTAAAGTGTGTCATGAACTCTACAACAAAACACAAACTTCATCGTTTTTTAAAATTCTTTAATATGAATGCATAATAATGAATATTAATACAGCCATGCTGTAACTCCTCTTAGCTTGCTAAAGTTAGTTTGGTCTAAAATAGCAACCACCCACCTAACGGGTTTAACTATTGCCATCCATGTTTCTTGTTTACAGTAATGAGATGCCAAGATGGTGCTATCGATATTGCCATGACAACCATCAAAAAATCAGGGTAGTGGGAGTGACTCCTTTATTCCATAAAAACAGTATTCATTCCTTCAAACTCAGTCCTGAAATGTTGGATGTGCTCTATGGTAGATTATGAGATTTTGGACCAGTCTGTTAGCATATTTTCTGAATGTCTTGTTTATGAAGCTTGTCTTTTCCCTCATCAGAGAAACATAGCCTGCTTGCATAATTTGTTGTAATATCTGATTTATGCGAAGACTGAAGCTAAGCAGAGTCTGTTCTCAAAAGGAGCTGTTCATGTTGACAGCCTGCTTATGCTTGTGTTTAGTGCTTCTAGTGTCAATATTTCTCGATCCTATTGGTGTGGGGGCATGTTTTAATGTGGCTGTCCATTTGACACATTCTGATATAGTCTTCCAGCATCTCGCAGAAGCTGTGGCAATAAAACGACTAATGATAGCAATTAGAGGTCGTAATGTGAGATGTGTGTCAAAGCCCTTTTGATATGTTCTCAATATTATGATGGGCCACTTTAATCTGGTTTCAGTGTCAAATTGGCTGTCAGGCCGGCTGTAATGGAAGCAGACCGTTTTTCTGATTTGCTGCAGCAGTGGACCTCCCTGATGTAAACACACACACACGCTAACACACATGCATGCTTTCGACCACAGATTGTCGGCATTGTTTTTAATATCGCTGCTGAGCGGGCGGTCGGAGCTCAATACAAACAGACCTCTGTGTGTGTGTGTGTGTGTGTGTGTGTGTG
>JAPMNU011396951.1:0-10091 GCA_029874995.1 Alburnus alburnus
CTCTCTCTCTCTCTCTCTCTCTCTCTCTCTCTCTCTCTCTCTCTCTCTCTCTCTCTCTCTCTCTCTCTCCGTCTCTCTCTCTCACTCACTCACTCTCTCTCTCCGTCTCTCTCTCTCACTCACTCTCTCTCTCTGTCTCTCTCTCTCTCTCACTCACTCACTCTTGATTCCACATTCGGGTTCCAAATCCAAAGCCTTTGATCTTTCTCGCTGTGTCTCCTTTACCCGGAAGAGAACCGTCGCTTTCCCTCTCAGCTGGGATGAAGGAGCGCGTGGAAATATTGGCGCGACTCCATCCTCACACCATATATGGTCATACAAAGAGTATGGATGAAAGAGGCCGCCGCCGCCAGATCAAAGGCAGCCGTGGCTCCGCCCACTGACCCCTCCTCCGCCTGCTTTATAAAGATTTGCCTCCTACTCCAAACTTATTCTCACGCAAGCCGCAGAAACACTTCCCAATGTTTTTCTTCCCCTTTCTTGCTTTCTACTACTCCGAGGGAGGGCTCCTTGCATTTATCTGGGTTTATATATTTAAATATTGCTAGCAGATTTTGCAGCTGTTTACATTTGCTTTATTCGTTGCAACAATTTCATAAAATCTGCTTAATATGTTAATTCGACTAAAATGGCTAAATTAATGTTTTCAATTAAAATCTGCTGATAACGATATCTGTAAGTATTTTTTAAAGCAAAATTGCACAATTAATTATTATGTAATAATGTAGCCTATTTCTGAGCATGTTACACAATATGATTTTTTTTTGTTTTTTTGCAACGGTTCATATTAGATAGAAATAATTCGTTATGTACACGACCCCTAATAAATTACATGGCATATCAAACATTGGATGATTATACAGTGTATGTTTTATAAATAAACTTAATTGCATACAAAATTTTAATTTAGATTACCTTGAGAACAAAAGAAGCAGTCGGGTTAATACATTAGAAAATGTATTTAATAAGATGGCTACGAGATAAAACAACTTTATAGATCTTCTCAAACGCAATCTCATCCTCTATTATTATACAGCTGCATTAAAAACGATTCATGCATTTGCATATTTGATTTCACCCTTTGCAAGCTAATGCAGATCAATGATTATAGGCTAATATAGGCCAAAAGGTGGGGTTTCTGTATTTTAATGTTGTTGTTATTATTATTTTAGCATTTTTGTTTTCTATTTAAATGACCATTTATTATGGATCAAAAACGTGTCTCAAATTTGTATATAATATTCTAATATTTGTCTCCTATTTTTTTGTTAATAAATCCAAAATAAGCACAAAGGGTGCTGTTGATACTATTTACTATAGTAATATTAAAAAAAAAAAAAAAAATACATATTGAATTTGTTGTGGTAATCGAAATGATTATTAATAATTATATATTATATAACAGTTAGTTATCCGCCATCCCACATATTTAATTATAAACATTTCGATTCAAACATGTGGAAACAAAAATATAAATACATAAAACATATTTAAAATCATAAGATGAGTAGGCCTATACAATGTTGTGCATCTTTGTTGTTCCAATATAAATAGCCATTAGAAAGTGTTTCAAACATTATGATGAAAAGCTCGTGGATATTAGCTATATATCGAATTAAACTGATTTACATGAAACCAGTCATCCAATATTCAATACAATGTTCACAAATGACTTCTGATGTTTCCTGTAAATCCTAAATATTTTACACCGCTTATGTATGATCCCGTAGCTCTTTTCTAATTGGTTAAACTGACGTTGTTACGACACTGTTTTCGTTTTCAATAGCCCCAAAAATGTATCTGAAAAATGAACCTCCACATTTTGTCCATTTTTGCTGGACGAACTGTATAAAATCCCCCTTTACTTTCCTCTAGTGTCAGTCAATACATGTGCGTGCGTGTGTGAGGTGTCAATCACAGCGGCGGCTTCTCTTTCATCTCTATAGTCAGTCAGAGATCAGGGGGAGGAGTACAGCACTACACTCTCTCCAGCCCAACATTACTCTCAGTCTCTGCTGAGCTCATTTCTGAAGAGGGACACCTTTTTACCCAACAAACAAAACGGGAATGACACACAGCATCTGAACTCCAGCACTTTTTTTTTTTTTTTTTGGAGTCGGGATTTTTTTTAACAGTCACAACCGTCCTGCGTTCATTTGAGCTTTAACTTCTGACGCTTGCTTTAAAAACACCCAAGGAACTGTACTTTAACTTTTTTTTCTTTTTTTCTTCTTCAACATTCAACGCCGCTATATTTTATCTCCCCGTCTGGATTCTTGAGTGTTTCACCGGTCGCGCGCTCTTGCTTGCAGTTGACCAAACACTCTCGCGCGTGTTTGGAGTGCGCGCGAGCTGAAAGTATACGGGGGGTTCTGTTGCACGCGTTCGCTTTCCGGGCGTTTGTAGGGTGAGGAGGACTTTCAATCACCCGAGAAATGCCGCAGTTGTCAGGTGGAGGAGGCGGCGGGGACCCGGAGCTCTGCGCCACCGATGAAATGATCCCGTTCAAAGACGAGGGAGACCCGCACAAGGAGCAGATCTTCGCGGAGATCAACCACTCCGAGGAGGAGGGAGACTTAGCGGAGATCAAGTCATCTCTGGTCAACGAGACAGAAATCAGTCCCAACAGTAACAGTCACGACGTGAGTAACTCACTCCTCAGACCCACGTGAAGGTCTCCGTCAAACTTCGTGTCCAGCTGTTGGGAAGTTGGGATTTGTTTTCAAAATTAAGTGTCATGTTGATATTTTAGCCTCTGTTCTGTTAGTGTGTGTGTGTGTGGATGGTTTAAATGGTAGAGCTACACGTGTTAAAGTCAACAAACTAATTTTGACCCACAGTCCTTATTTAAGCGAGAGAAAAAAACACTAAAAGCCCCTCGATTGTCATAATGTTCTTCATTGATCACAGAAATGATTCAATGTTTAATTTTTTTTATAAGAGTAGGCCTATTCATTCAAATCATCATTAACAATATTCCTTTTTAACCCACAGTCGTTATATAATTTTCAAAAGCTTTGTTTATTAATATTTTCTTTTACTAATCACAAAATAGTACAATTTCAAATAAATCTATTGAATAGCGAGCCTATTTATTCAGGTTATTCAACAATTTATGTTGAACAGTTATTAAACAATATTGTAATATTGCAATACTATAACACTGCTAAACGTTGTTGTTATTATTATTATTATTATTGCAATTTTTCTGATCAATAATAATTATCCAGGAAAGTCTGCCAGATAATATGGTGCAATATGCACATATTTCTGAAACAGCTGATTGGTTTATTGTGATATTATTTTACGATATTCTGCTATATGCTTTATTTTTATTAATATACATTATTAATATGTATTAAAAATCAGCACACCCCATTTATGATGGTGACAAATTAATTTGCCTGTCCTCTTACAAATTACATAGTGCAATTTCACACAAAGAGTAAATAATGAATTTTGTGAGACCGTTTAGTTGAGACCGAATTTTGTGTTTCTCTGCTTTAAAAAAATAAACAATAAAATAAATTCCCATTACTACTTGGTCATGTGAATCAAGTAAAATGAACTGAAGAATAAGCAGATGCTTGGCTTTATTAATGAAATGTATTTCCTCCTGGCATCGACAGCATGCAGGGTTACAGCATGACATGAGAAAGAACAAACTGATGGGCTGAGTGTTAATTGGGAAAGCGGTGCCGATCCTCACTCTGCTGGAAGGCACCCAGAGGGAGCTGAACTCCAAATGGAGTTTATTTCCCGGCACTTCTGATTCATAACGCGGAGTGAACGAGAATAGTAGCGAAGCCTTTCTTTTTCCCTTCCTTAAGATACCGACCACATTTGTGGTCAGACTCCACAGCAGAGAGAAAATGACTGAGTTTAATCAATGTATAAAAAAACCCCTCAAGTTATCTTTTCCTTATGGATGCCTTCAGCCAGAAATATGATCAAAGCATGCCTTATTTTTTCTTCAGATAGCAGGAATCCTGGAAAAACATAAACGCGTTGCACATATTGTTAATATCTCTCTCCTACATTTTTGAACAGGCAGCTAGACAGTCCCAAATAACACCAGACTCTTACCATGAGAAGCACAGGGACCATCCGGACGATGGTAAGTCCTATGGCTTGGGGTAAAAACATGGCGTATTATTATTAATTCTTTGATTCAGTGATGTACTTTTTTTTATTCTCAAAGCATGCTTTTACAAAATCATGGCATTTTCATTTTATTATGTTAAAACACTTGCAAAGAAAGCAATTTACACACACACACACGCATACGCACACACACGTGTGTTTATATATATATATATGCCTCTCTTTTTTAAAATTCAAATGAATACAAGATATTATTTGTAATAAATATGCTGGTAATTATTTCAATTTGTTCATTCGCTTCACTGATCACGATGGCTTTGTGAAGGGAATTTCACAGCCCACAGTCTGTTTGTTGTCGACACGTAATGACACGTGCCAGGGAAGTGCCCCATCTTCCTGTGACACGCTGGCCTCCAAACACACCGTCGGAGACTCTATTGTCAAGAGCAGCATGTTGCTGTGATGGCCCGGAGTTCATTTGATCTCTGTTTGCACCCGGGTCTTTCTTTTTTTTTTTTTACGCCGAGCAGGGCGCTGGGGTCACAGTGAAGTGACTTGATTGTCTTTTTGCCCTTTGTTCTCTGCTTGCTGTGAATTAGGATGCTAATTGGCCTCAAAACGGCTTCCCCGTTTTAGATGCCTACTTGATTTCCTGTTTAGCTTGGATTTCATGCATTTGTAAAAAAAAAAATGTGGCATTTGCTCAGGAAGTTCATTTTTGATTCGTTGTTAAAGTTTATTTTTGTGACTGGATCACATCAAGTATTAGTTCAAATAAATGTAAATCTTGCCTAGGAGTTCTTATTAATTCAGGTTGAATTTGATTCTCTCACAGGAAAGCACCAGGACATGTACAGCAAAGGCCACCCGTACCCCAGTTACCCAGGATACATCATGATGACCAATATGAACAATGATTCCTACATGAACAACGGTTCTCTCTCGCCTCCCATTCCCAGAACGGTGAGTGTTTTCCCGTGCCGATCCCTCGCCGTCCACCAGTGACATTTTTCATAACTTTATATCTTCCCTCATTGTAGCGTGCGGCTTTGGGTTATGACGTTAGTTGCTGCTTGGCGGCGTGTCTGTGACTAATGCTGTGACCCATATCCATATCTGCTCGTACTGTCTATGCTTTTCAGCGTGGCAGATTAAAAAAAAAAAAAAAAAGTGATATTTGTTTGATTGTTTTGAAAGGACGTGCACACTTTTGGATAAATGTATAGAACTTACAGACGTTTACCCTCTCGGTTATTCTATAAAGCAACCGCTGATGGAAGGAGGGGGTTTGAAAAAAAAAGAAAAAAGAGAAAAAGATGGTGGATACGCTAGCAGCTGTCCACCCTAATCCTGTTTGGTAGTTTTTGTGTGGTTAAGACTCCCTGTTTGGCAGTGTACTGGTGCCTGGAAGAGATGGCCGCTGCAGGCAGTCTGTGAGCCCGATGAGAGAGAGGGCTTTCTCCGCTGAGCTCATCTCATCCATTGTTTGCACAGCTCTGAATTCAGCTCCTTTATCAGTCTGCGGCCGTGCGATTATGGTTCGGTTTTTACTGTGGTGACGGACACCAAACAGAAGATTGACCTGTAATCGATCGAAGTGTTTGGGATGAACGGTTATGACTTAGTTAACATCTTTATTGTTTAGTTCTTCTGCTTGTTACACAACGAGATGTGGTTTAGATGCACAAACACAAAAAATGCCTTTGGGTCAGCAAGGTAGTCACTGGAACATCCTTTGTGGTTTAAAGCCTACAAAAAAAAATCCACAAATAATAGCAGATTATTTCCACTCGCACTTTTACAATGATTTTGCAGAGTCGTTGCAGAATGTGCGACCATTTGCAACTTACCTGAATTTCTCTTTTTCACTCTGTGTGCAAATAAAACCGCAATCACGCCAGATCCTTTTCCTCGAACTCCTCCGCCTGTTGTCTCTTTCTCTCCTTTGCGGTGGCTCAAATATTCGGACACAGTATCTCCAAGGCCTGGGATCGGTTTTCTGCGAGATCAAAGGCATCTTCTTTTTTTTTTTTTTTACTCCCCCCCCCCTTCATTCCCCTGAAGTTTGGATTGATTTCCATTGGCTATGACATTCCAGTGCCTGAACTCCCTCCCAGTCATGAAACAGACAATATTCTGGTGGTCAGCATTTTTTTGAGTGTGCCTTGTTGCTACCTGGTGAAACGCCAACCAACCGTACGAGTACAATGTTCTCCAGCCCCCCAGCAGTAGTGGATATTGGCATCATGGTGCTTAGTGATCCATGAAAGCTTTACATGTTGCTCTAATCTGATAGACGACATCTGGAAATGGCATCCAGGGTTCCTTTGAGATGACTAACTTGGGGTCAGCAGATAATGTTTCCAGGTAAACACTGGGGCTGCATTGTCTCTGGCGCCTGTAGCTTTGAAGTTATAATATTTTAACATTAGTATGAAATGGTGAATTGGGAATTAAGACAACCTAGGCATTTCCTCCTTTTGAAATGATTTCCCTCGCGCCGGGACGTTTCATGTAGTTCCGCTTATCTCGGGCCCCTTTTAATCAGTTGGAGAGAAGAATGGGGTGAATGGGGTCCTGGATTTCATTGAATTGTTTAATCTGTTCTTCATCCCCTTTCTTTCGTTTCTTCATCTTAAATTGGATTATTTAAAGTTCGAGCGCAAAGTTTCGTCTCGCTAAGTGTTTGAGATGTTACGTGTTTGACCTGTGACCCATAAGTTAGTTAATGCCATTATCTAAACGTCCTGAAATTCTTCAGAATGTGCTGATCCAAAGGCTTTTTCACGTTTCGAAACTATAACAATAAGGGAAATTAGTGATCTACTCGAAAATCTAATTTCCCCATGTATAATAGGTGGCGCTGAATATCAACCAAATGTACTCCTGTATAGTGGTTTGCACACCGCTTTTTTTCTGTTTTAGCTGCGATTTTAGATTCAAAGCTTTTCTATATTTGGTTGTGAAGTTGCTATCATTTGATACAAACTATGTCATTGGGCAACATTGTAAATAGCATGTTATTTCGAAACCGTGTTTGTGACAAATATTCACGTTTGGTGTACAAAAGAGCAGAACATTTAGAACAAAGACCATTAAATGCATGGAAATTAGGTTAAATTATTATTTAAGTAGACATACAGTATGTTGATTGCAGTGACGCTTTGAAGGATTCTACCTTACTTTCAACTAGGCTGTTTTGATGGGTAGCTTGCTCTCCATATGTATGAATGGCTACTGTAGTACATTTGCTGGAGCTACTGGTGGAGCAACTTCTGTCCTTTTGCCGTTTACCTCCCCCATCCTGACTGGCCTCTGGCAGTGGAGCTCGGGAAGAACCGACCCAAGATATACACTCGCACTCGGCCTGCTTTGATGTGGGATGTGACGGATCTCTTGGCGTGGACATGCCGTGGAATCACAAACCCCCCCAAACCCTGGCTTTGCCTAAAGAGATTTCACACAGCTGGATCATCTACTCTCACTCTTTTCCTTTCTGCACCATTCGAAGAAACTACAGTTCCCAGCAGCCCTTGTGTGTGGTTTTTGTAACATTATTTCTGTAGCACACTTTCATAGTTTTCAGTATTATTTACATCATAATCGACACTTTTGAACTTCTAAACTCACCCATATGCCTTCCTGACGCTCTTAGCACGTACTTTAAACGCGTGTCATCTTTTGATGAAGGCAAGCAAAGCGAACCGCACCCACGCATGGGTGACAAGGGGCAAACAAGTAGCCATATCATCTGTTGAGCAGGTCTGAACATCAGCGTGGCCTAGACCTCGCAGATTTCAGCAACCCACGGCCCTTTGAAGTGCACTGGTACAGACCCAGGGTTTTGAAACAGAGGGCCATTGATACTCTGTTTACATCGGCTGGTTACCACAGTCATATTGAATCCATGTGTCGGATGTACAAAGAAAAACAGGCTGGCAGTGTTAGGTTAATTTTCAAAGGTTTGCCTCCATGGGGCATTTAACCAACCCCGAAATATTAACGTCAAGCGACCCACTGAAATTCGTTAATTGCAATGTCTTCATAGTAGGAGACTATAAAAACTTTGAAATTCTGGCCAGAACGCCCAAATGAAATTGCTTTTGCGTGTATTCGAGAAATGCTGTCATAATATTGTATTACGAACATGGTTGATTAATTACTTTTGTTCCTCTTTGTAAGTCGCTTTGGATTAAACCATCTACTAAATGCATGAATGTAAAATTCATCAACAATTTTCATAATATACAATGCCAAGTTTATATCCTAAAAAGGATAATTTTTGAGCTGGCGTTGAACAGGCTTGAACACACGAGTGTTATTTCTTGACTTTTTAATGCGCATCTATTCTGCAATCCAGCGGTAGCACCTGTTGAGAGGATCCTGAGGGCACGTGTAAATGAAGTGCAGTGTTGTGTTTTGTCTTCGCATCACAGTTGTCATCACTTTTCCTGTATGTTATGTCTCCAGGCCCGGCTGTGACCTCCATCACCCTCCAGCGGCCTCTTTAAATCCTGCTTTATTTTGAAAATATAGCTGACGCTCTTGTACCAGTTTAGTTGTTTTTTTTTAAACTCCTTTTAATTGAATGTTTTTTGCTTCATTTTGTGTATTCTCATTCCCAGTGTCACTTGAAGCTCGTGTAGTCTCGAATGACTTAAAATCCCCATGTTTTTCTCATTTTACAATTGTTTGTTTGAGAATCGACATTCGGTGCGTGTCAGTAACCCTCTTCGCTAGTTGTATAACTGTTGAAAATTGTGTAGTACTGGTTATTTTGGCACGTAGAAACACCAGAACAGACAAGTCGGGTGTCTCGTCAAACCTTCGTCATCTCAAGAGAAATTCATCAGTGACAGTGATTGAAACCGCATTGTGTTTGCGGACATGCATGCACGCATCTCTGAACTTCACTTGCACTGCTTTTTACTGATTAATAGAGGCTCTGTGCCACTAGGTTCCACTTTTTTTTTTCCATTTTTTTTTTCTGAAGCTCATTATTTTTATTTTTTTGTCAGGCTGTTTGTGTATGTGGGGGCAAAAGAGCTTCACATGCTCCATGGATCAGACGCCACTGAAATATTCATGCTCCCTGGTGTAGGAGTTTGGTAAAGGGTTTCTCTGAGTTACAGTACAAAAGATGGCTTGCCACCAGGCTTTATTAGCAAGGCTGTTTAATGGATGTATGGATACAACCTCTTTTTTTTTCCCCTTTCTTGCATGCACTCACTCCCTCTCTCTCTGTGTTGCACACCAAAACCCCTCTCTTTCGGCATCTCGCAGTCAGTCAACTCATGTTTGCAGCGGATGGGAGGGGTGGGCTTTGCTATCAGCTCTTTTTGTGTGGTCTCTCGGCCGTAAAAAACACCCTGTTCTTTGAATGTGAAAAGAGCCTGTCTTTAATTTTTGGGGAACTCATAAAAGTTTGTCGCTCCTTTCATATCTGCCCGCGGAATTAAAAACAAATGCTTCCTTTTTTCATCCGCCTTTGAACTGGCCAATTATGGAGTTGTGAAAATAAAAATCACCCTGTCAATCTTTCTTGCTCCCTCTTCTCCTATTTTACTCCTTTCTTTTCCAGCTTTTTCCGTTTTAACGTCGCTCTCTTTGATTTTTCTCTCCTTCGCTCCCTTGTTTTTGTCTTTTTCTGTCTTCCCTTCTCGTTTGTGTTGAAGGTGTGTGTGTTGGGGAGGGGGNGATGTCAAAGTCAAAACCGAGAGCATTAAGAAAACTGGCGAAATGCAATCCAGCTGCAATCCGACATGACGCTGGAAAAAGGGGGCTGTGGAGCAGAGAGCTGCGGCGTATTCCCAGGGCGCACAACTGCTCGCGGCCTTGGCTTTGATCTCTTCAAAGCCTTCTGCCTCCTACTAGATGAAGAGTCTTGGCTTCGTTTCGTGAGCGTTGGAGAGAGAGAGAGAGAGGAAGGGGAGGGTGAGCGAGGGATGGTGAGGGGAATTAGAGGGGGTTGTTGTGCATGGAAATGG
>JAPMNU011396958.1:0-13278 GCA_029874995.1 Alburnus alburnus
AGTAAATCGCGCTGATTAAATCTAACGATCACTTATCATATCACGTCAAACCGTGCAAATTATACTTTGTTCTCAAATTGTTCATGTTAATAACATCTGCATTGCGTGACTATATTTAATGCCCTTCCGATATTTATCCTTGTTTTCGCATGGGCCGGTTGCAGTCTCTTTTTTTCTCCGAAGTCTTTCGCGTTTGTTCGGGTGAATCTCCATTTGTCACTGGTGATTGTCGTTTGAACCTTTCTGGATCCGCCATCAAATCGAAGTGTTTAATTATATCAAGTGCTGTGAGAAAAGGCTATAAATCTCCACCTCCAACATCCTCACACGCAATATAGCCTACTAGCCGAGACTCCTTCTTTATGTGTACAGATGTGACGCAATGTCTCAAAGACATGCTCGAATTTCCCGCGGAAATCCACCAGTACCACTGGATTTAAAAACATTATTACAAGATTACCGTTTTGAATCGAGCTACGGCATGCAGATAGTTTTGAACACTGGCTGGTTATGTACTTGCTCAAAAATGTATTTTGGATCATTTTTTTTTCTTTCATTCATAAAAAAGAAAAACACCATTTTCAAAAGATGTCAATGGATTCAGAATGCGTTTTACTAAATGAAAGACAAGACAACAGAATATCACTATAAGTGATCACTTTCTTCTATTGTCCTTGAGTTGATAGACTGTAGATTGCATTTGGGGTTTTGCTGCTTTAGTATATTGAATACTCACTGGGTCCTGGTTCATTTGGACAATAAGTTGTTTGACGGCATGTAGAGTGGGGTGGGCCCAAGGGGAAGGGTCCTGCCAATGACGGTTCAGATCAAAGCCCATTAGAGAACACCTAAAATAGAAACAAACAAAATCAACAGTTCAATTAAATAAAACAAAAGAACAAATCAAATTAAATAAAACAAAAGAACAACAACACCGTTATCTTCTTTATGAGACCTCACAGAGAGCAAAATACTGTGCAAAGCGACAATATTACAGCGAATATGCTTTGATGTTGAATATACAGCCATGGAGAGAGGGACTTTGGACCAATAGGATTCAATGTGGGTGGGGCTACCCAGTGCAGTGAAACAGAAATAAAAACTAATCAAGTGAAACTTCAAGTTTTCATGTTATTTACTTGAAGTGGTAAAAAGTTATTGAGTTTCAACATCATCACAGTCAAGCTCGAAGTGAAATTCACACAGATTCTGCAGTCAGAACTGCAGAAAATCACACACACAGTACAAGTCCACTCGTGCGGAGTGAGCAGAGCAGAGAGAGTGGTTACAATTCATTCTCTATGGGAGATGAGCGGCAGGCTCACACAGGGGATTGTGGGATTGACAGTGGAGAGAAGTAATCATCCGAAAAGTTGTGAAGTAATCAACTTTATGCAAATGATAGGTCAAAAACACCTAATTGCTGTGGAGGCTAAGGTAAAGGCTGTGACGTCGGTCATAAACATGCCAAAATCAGCAGATTTTGTTCAGTAGAGTTTCTGGTTGGTTTAATCACTTGATTTACATATTACTCACTTTAATTCAGATTTCAAATGCTGTTTACACACTTTCATTGTGGCTAGATTATGATTGGGTTAACAAAAGTGTTTTAAAGGGATAGTGTCATTATTTACTCACCCTCATGTCTCTCGAATTTCTTCTGTGAAACTAAAGATGAAATTTTAAAGAATTTTGCAACAGATTTGTTCATACAAAGAAAGTTAATGTTGTCTAAAACAACACTGAAAAAAAAAACACGACACTGACCGTTTTTATCTATTTAAAAGATCTTTTTGTGTTTGACAGAAGAAAGTCAGACATAGGTTAAATAATTGTTGACAATTTTTGTCTTTGGGTGAACTATTTCAAATTACATTATACTTTGAGAATTCAAAATTAAAGTTATTATACTATAATCACTAACACTTTATTTCGATAGTCCACTTTAGACATTCTACTAACTATAAGTAACTTTGCAGCTGCATGTCAACTAACTGTCATTAGAGTATTAGTAGACTGTCTGCTTAATATTTGCTAACACTTTATTTTGTTGCTCCCCAACAAACTATAAGTAACTTGGCAATGACAAGTCAACTTATTCTCCTAACCCGAACCCTAACACCAAAACCTAACAGTCTACTAATACTCCAATGAGAGTTAGTTGACATGTAGTTGCAAAGTTACTTATAGTGAGTAGAATGTCTGAAGTGGACTATCGAAATAAAGTGTAACCCTATAATCATGTATATAAAACCCTGTATCTTAAAAGCAATCATGATCCATAATAAAGACAACAACATTGCTCAACATTTACAGACATTAAGGGCAGATCTCTGGTGTTTTGGGCGACATTGAGTGTTTTTTTCTTACACACCATTGGACACATGCCATCTCAAGCCATCTTTCCTACAGGTCTCTGTTTGTTATTTTCCTTTCCCTGAGGCAGTGGACTGATGTGGGGGACGAACAGATGCCTGAGTCCCTGCTGCTGTCCAGCTGAGACTCTGTGACTGTGACTTTGAGCTGAACCTGTAGTCAATGCTGCTGCTCTCAGAACAACACTAATCCCCAGTCAGCAAGGATTGATCCCACATCCCCTCCTGCATCTGCTTGAGCCTCTCTCTCTCTCTCTCTCTCTCTCTCTCTCTCTCTCTCAACTGAAAAACTACTGATTCAGCACAGAGAGAGAGAGAGAGAGAGAGAGAGAGAGAGAGAGAGAGAGAGAAATAGATCTGATCTCTGATTATGGATCTCAATGGTTCTCTGTGAGGCAGCATCGGTTAAAGTTGCTGCTGAAAGCACCTTCAAGGGTCAGTGGTGGCGTATGTCGTATGTCAGCCCTGTCACCACCATTGAACCATTGATCCACCTCTGCAGCTCTGCAGTTCACAAAGCCGTCACAAGGTGGCAGTCACTGACGCAGTTTCTGCAGGCCTATGGGAAAACGTAGCGGGCCACGGCTGTACTCAGAATGATCGCCACCATTATATAAAAGCCAATAATGGCATTAGGAGTGAAGACAACACCTGCCGTGCAGTACCAACTGCAGTCCCAGTGTTGAATGGCCACACTTGTGTTCCAATTCACATCTGTAGATGTTTACTCTAAATATCTTATAAAATACTGACAGGCAGATCAGGGGCTTTTAGCATGATGACATAATATAGTAATGTAAAAAAAGAAAGAAGCTAAAGACAAAAGCAAAACCTGAACTGGCAATCATTATTATTAAAAATATCTTAAAAGAAATATCTTACTACAGCAATAGTACTGTAAAATGAAAAAATCATAATATATTATATTATAATACAATATATAATAAAAGTATTAACAGAATTGTTATTATTATTCTTGTTAGTATTATTAATAACAATACTAATTATTATCATTATTATTATTTTATTTAACAGAACAACAGTAAAATTACAATACTTAAATGTATGGTTTTCCTAATTTCTTTGCTTTAAAACGTTAAAACATTGAGCTTTTATTTTGGAGGGAAAAACTCAGTGAGACTTTAACGCTCCTCTTTGTTGACAACAGATTTATAAATGATTCGCATTACGAATCTAGGAAGATGGTTGACGCATGTTGCATTCCCAAATGCAAATTATAAGCTACTCAAACACACAGCACTTGAAGAGTAGCATTTACTGTGAATCGAAACTGAAAATGAACACAGTGCTGCGCTTTACTCTGAAACATGCAGCGCAAATATTAAATATCTATATTATATTTAAATTACTAGTATAAACCATACGATTTGTGATACTGGAAACTATTATATGACTGTTGTCATATAATATGTCACCCATAAATAATATTATGGGTGCATTCGTTCGTTTCAGCTGACCTGTAGTTTCCCAGGTACACGCCGTCAGGGTTGAGCATGGGGACGATCTTAAAGATCACATGATCACGCAGGACCTGAGCGGTGGGATGTTGGCTGACCAGAAAGTCAATGAAACCTGCAGTAAAGACACACAAATACACAATTAAGCCATGCGCTTGACATGTAAAAGTTCATCCCAGTGCAAATTGAGTTTGAAAGACACAAAAAATTAATAATTTGGACCGTAAAAGGCATTAAAATCAGAAGCTGATATCAGAGACGTACATCTCCAGTCAATACAAATGGAATGAAACAGTCAACAAAAGAATGAAAGAGAGAGATTTATACAGCTGAGAAGCAAATATCATACTAATTAGAGCAACAAATTGAGAAAGAGAGACAGACAGAGGACAGACGGAGAGAAAGGCATGTCGATAGTGGCGGTCACTTGTCCTTCCATTTGCCCTGTACTGAGAGCGAATAATTGACAGGTAAACAAGAAGCATAGAAAGAGAGAGCAGGAGTGTGCATGTGAGAGAGGGCAGACCCCATCTCATTCCCTCATCTTCTTCAACCCCTCACCCACTCTGTCCTGCTCATTAGTGCTAATGGAGGCATAACAAGCTCTCTAATTGAGTCAATGTGGCACAGAGGCAGGCCACACTGCTATGCTATCTAATTGCTTGAAGTTCCTATATTTATTCATGCATATCCGCATGTGTGTGTTATTAAAGTGGCAGGGCAGGTGACTTTGAAGCTTCGTATTGACCAAACTTCAGTTAAGCATAAAAGCCCTCTTCAGAATTACAACAAGTCCGAACTCAGTAATTAATTAGCAGCGTGAAGATTTGGGCTGAGACGAGACAGAACCACTACTAAGTACATCAGCAGACAGTTCAAAATTATTTGGATGCACACAGAGGTGGTAGAATGATTGTGTTGTTTTCAGTGGCTGATTATAATGCAGGTTGACAGATGGCACAAGTCATGCAGATATATAAAAATATACAACATCTACATACAATATTATTTAATATTGGTAAACTAAACAAAAAAAAAAAAAAAGAATAAATTGCATTTAACATTTTTAAAAGAAAATTTGAATTTGAAAACTTCCATATTTCAGAAATTACAAAAGTGAGGCTGACACGATTGTTAACTGAGCAATGTCTATTTCAAAACGGCTGATGGCCAATATCTATCACTAACACACAGCATCCTGAAAAAAATGTATGGTTTTCACAAAAGTATTACACAGCACAACAGTTGATAATAATAAGAAATGTTTCTTGAGCACCAAATCAGCATATTAAAATAATTTCTGAAGGATCATGTGACACTGAAGACCGGAGTAATGATGCTGAAAATTCAGCTCTGCCATCACAGCAATGAATTACATTTTATAATATATTACAATCGAAAACTATTTAAATTGTATAAATATTTTTACAATATTAAATTTTTTTAAACCTTATTTTAGTCAAATAAATATAGTCATAGTGAGCATTTTAAAATCTTCCCAGCCCCAAACATTTGCATGCCAATCTCCCTCTCTCTCTCTGTCTCTTTCTCTCTGTCTCTCTCTCTCTATATATATATATATATGCTGGTTAATTTTAGCTTTGGTTGTTGTTTAATTGAATTTGCTGTCAAATGCATATTTTTCTTTTAGTTTCATATGTTTTAATTAGTCAGAAACGCCCCCTTCAGAACTACAGGAGACTCCCTGTTGAAGACCCCCATTCTAGGGCAACAAAGATAGGCGATAATGATTTGACATTAAGCTATGGATCCCTCTAACATAATTCACCTGTGAAAAGACTGCATTTGTCTCATCATTTGTCAAGGACACTTTCAGGAAAGACACGTCTCTGTATTGTAACGCAACGTGAAAGCAGACTTTTTCTATAGAATTGATGTTATTGATGATATTGCCTTTGAAATCTGGCCATTTTGTCAGACTGTTGTGTCAGCAAGTGTTGTGCTCCATGACAGTTAAGGTCTTCGCCGGTTTTAAACAGATTTAGGAGTGATGCAGAGAAGATGAGCTGACACTTCCTCTAATCTGCCGTACACTCCCTGACCTCCTGTGTTTCCGCTCGTCCGTTGACCTTCACTCGCAGCGGAGCCCAATGGCGTGAAGAACTTAAAGCACAAAAGGAAAAGCGTTCTGATGAAGCCCAGCGAGGCCAAACGTCCGCTGGTCAGTGTTTTGTATCTCAGCAGATTACAGGATCTCAGGACATCATCGGGCTGTGTATGTGTGTGTCGAGACGAGACAAGGTCTTACCCTGACAGATGAAGGAAGCAGGTGATTCTCCAGGGTGAACGCGGGCTGTGAGAAACACCACCCGCTTTTCTCGCTCTTGATTCAGATGGGCTGAAACACACACACACGTACGTAGAAAGGTTAGTCTCAGCAGGTAGAGGTCTTGGCAGGACAGTGTATGATCAGGAGCCATATGTCTGGGCCCTGGAGTTTCAGACCTCAAGACATGCAGCAGGAAACCCAGTATGACAGGACAGGACTGATAGGAAATGTTAGAGCTAATGAAGACTCCACGGGAGGGCAAACACAATAAGCTACAGATCGCAGGAACAGGAGAAAAACATCTTGTGGCCGTTGAATTTACAGGGACCCTTAAGCACCTACATCTTTTCAATTAAGAAAAACTACAACAATTTAACATTAAAATGAGTAAATCAAGTTAATTAAAGTGCCCACCCTCAAGTCTATACTATTCTAGACCTCTTTCAATGTACGTTTAGAGCTTTTTTGGCTTCATTTTTTTCACCAGGCAAAAATTTGAAGTCAGAAATAGCACACATTTTATGTTGCAGGATGACTTTTGCACTAAAGTTACTCAAATCTCGAACTGTAAATACAAGCAATTATAATAAAAAATGCTTGCCTTCGCAAGCACCACTAATTAGCATTTATTTTACACCATATGGACTCAATATTTACTAAAAACAGAAGTTTTAACCCAGTCCACTCAGGCCATTTATGTAAATTAAGCTGTGAAAAATGGGTCAGAAACAGTCATTAAAACTTATTAAAGACAGTAAGAATTTCACCGGTATGCAGAGGTTGACCAACCATAATAGAGGTCTTTTATATATAGAAGTCTTAAAGGTACAGCAAATAGCCTGTTTAATTCTAGTCAATGACACAGAAAGAGAGCTAGAAAGAGTAAAATGTTCATGTAACATTTTTGGCATAAAAAAATGAAAAATATTATAAGTGTACTTCGGACTCAGAGAAAATACAAAATGCTACAACAGTGAAGACCCTTTTAAACTTTCTGTCAGATAGCAAAATCTAACAAAATATATCAAATTTAACAAAAAAAAAAAGTTTTGGCCCTTTCAAAATGTTTGGTAGATAGGATTTTAAGCTTACTGTGTGTTTAAATGAATTCCATTCTAGATACTTCATCATGAATGCAATAATGACTCCTAGATCTGTTTCCAGATATTTCATCCTCTTCTCCTCTTTTACAGTCTCCAAAATGAAATAGAGAGGAATTTAATGCGGCGTGAATCAAATCAGTCCTCCTTTGTGAGCGATGCCAGTTAGGAATGGAATGGGAATACCATTCAAGTTAATGAAAAGAAAGGCTGGACGAATGCGAGAGGACTGCCAACAAAAGCTCCTCTTTAAAAGTCTGATGTGCTTCCAGGCAGAGAAGCGAGCGTATTTTAGTCTCAGAGCATTCTGTTCCTCAAGGCGGGAAAGCTACTGGAACACGCACGCCGGGGGAATTTGTTCGGCCTTCACGGATTTCTCTTATCGGCTGTGTTGTCGTTTGTCCGAACAGGTACGCCGGAAAGGACTTTTTCTAGCAAGGAAATCACACAACGACCAAGAATTTACACCTGTGAGGAGACTGAAACAAGCACACACAAACACTTGCAGTATATATAAGTTCGCTGTTATCCCTTTCTATTAGCAGGCAAATTGATAAAATACATGGCATTTTAGAAGACAGACTCTGATACACATACTGATAAAAATACTCAATTTGTCTTTGAACTAATATGGGTGATTCTATTCAATGCAGGGGTAATGCATCAAGATGAAAACTAGACATGGGATGACAAATCATGCACTGTTTGAGTCAGGGGAATATCATAGAATTAATATGGCACACACACACACACACACACTGACACCTCAGCAGTCTGAGGAATAGCAGAACACAGGTCAATCCTCAAAGATATCCTCCTCACTTCCAGACTTGACCACGAATGAAACATTAAAATATCCATATGCATTATTCAGCAGGCTCCTTGAATATTATATCCATCCATCACTAGCTGTAAAGACAAGCATGGCCTAATACATTATGTCTATGGTGACTCGGCCTCCCGCGGGGCCGTCTTAAAGTCTGTAAGGCATTGCGAAGGCTGAAGGGGAATGATTAGAACTGTACCCGAGATCATTGTGGCGGTTCAAACCTGTCGTCTCAAAGGCAGCTTTTACCAGGAGCAAGAGATTCGGTTTCTACAATTCTACTGTGGTAACAAATTCTACAGTAAAAATGGGATAAATTCACCTCCACTTTGATCACAAAAAGAAACGCAACATTGTTCCAGTCCTAAATGCGTTCCAGGAAAATACAGCAGGCCTATTACATAAACCCCCGGTTTCACAGACAAGGCTTAAGCCTAGCCCCAGACTAAAATGCTTGTTCGAGCTGTTTTCTTAAAATATGTCAGTGCCATTGTTTTGTCTCAAGATGCACATCAGTAATGTTTTTTTTTTCTAAGGCATGTTTATAAAAGCTACTTAGATGCCCTAATTGAACTAAGGCCTAATCCTGGCTTAATCTAATCCCTGTCTGTGAAACCGGGCCAAAATCTCTGTGCATCACCATAGAGCACGGGCTTTCAAATGTTTTGATGCCACAGACCCACAAATAAAATTGCAAAGGACCCCCTTCCTAAAATATAAAAAGAGGCCTAATTATTTCACTGTATTATTTTATTTAGTTTATTTTAATATTTTATTTAAAATAATTAGTTTATACTAAGATTGTTTGTTCTGAAAAATATTTTAGAACACGTTTGCATAAAATATTTGTGATTATTTTATAGTGTGATTTCCAACCAGAATTTAAAAAGCATAGTTATTGTTTTTAATATTATTATATATTATTTTTTTCTTTTTCTTTTTGTACAATAATTATGTATTATATATATATTTCTCATCATCTTTATATGCAAATACAGTATACAACTGTAACAATGTTGGCGGAAACTATGGCTTCCATAGTACATTTTTGTAAGAGTAGTTTTCATCCTGTCATAGTCACTGCACAGGATGTAGTAGAAAAACCACACTGCAGTGAACAGATGATTATCTGTCATGTAAAGCAACTGTTACCACATGGATGCGCGCGCACACACACGCACACACTGCCGTCCCATGAGACTGGCTCGTCTTGTATGTCAGGTCAATAATATATCACGGCCTCTCTCGCTGTGTCCTAAACGACTCTGGTGATCGTTGAGCTCATTGCTATGTACACAAGCCTAATATCTTATTGATCTCATCTGGGTTTGTGCTGAGCTGGAGGAAATGTTGATTGCCGCTATGCAATGTTCACCCATATATATTCTAATCTGCTTCCTGGGGGCCTAAAAACACTTCAGCATGGGCTGCAATCATAAAACATTCGTCGAATTTTACAGGAAAATTTCTCTCGTCGCCTCTCTCCATGTCCTTCACAGAGATGGATGGCTTTGCCATTCAGAAGTCTCAGTGGAAAGGCTTGAGTGTTTGCTGGAAATGTGAACGCTTGCGTTTCAGCAGGAGCTGGGTGTGCGGGTCCATCAGTTATAAATCCCACCTCGGGCCCGACCCGCCGCAAACAAGCCAGCGGATGTAAAACAATGCAGCAGCCTGGAGGCAAACGCTACAGTTAGACGTGCGGGACAGATGGGGCGAGCCGTGCGTTTACCTTATGCTGAGCCTATACACCTCCCTCCCCATTAAAGCAAACTGCCCAGTAAGATTCATTACGAGTCACTCGCAGCGATTCCATACGGTTCTTTTCAGAATTAATACTCTGTAAGATGTATTTTTAATGTTCATTTGCGTCAGTGTTTTTATCAGCGTTTTCCAGAGGGCCCGCAGCTTAGCAGAGAGTAAATGTTTATCTTTATTTTGAGAACTGCTGCGTGAGCTCTCTTTCGCTCCTTTTTCTTGCTCTCAAAATAAAACACATGACTGACTTGGAGTCCTTTGACCTGCAGGTGGTGCTAAAGATCAACAACAAGCTTCCACACATCCAATTCACCACCTCCAACCCTGCAGAAAAGACAGAAAAAAAACTTACGAAACAAGACAAATGTGCTTTAGCAATCTGAGAACTTTTTTTCTCCACCCATTTCGCTGCATCAGTGCTTTTCTTACACTCCGTTTTCCATTGACACCCGTCAGGCATCCTGATGCCTTAATGTAAACTTTACCTTGACCGATTTTATAACCTCCCCTCTTCTGCTTACCTATAAGGACCTGGTGGGACATAAACAAGCGCTCTCTCCTATAGATGAGACACGCTCCCAATTAGACCATAAAGCACTGGTAATGGGCTGACTCTTTTAAAAGGACTCCACAGGCCCGCTCTATATCTCCTTTAATGGTGCTGCCGGCCCGATAGCGCTGGGAATCCCTCATCTCAAAGAAGATCCCACCACTCCAAATCATATGAAAGGTCAACAGCCCCGTTCGGCTCCTTCTACTGCTCCCTACTTCCATTAGGAAAGGAATGAAAGGCGGAGGGGAAAACGAGAGGGAGAAATTTTATGTTGACAACCTTGGCTGAGACAACCAGCTCAGCATATTTCTCACCTGAGAGCACAAGTCCCCACGTTACCATCCGACGTGACGAAATAAAATATGTAGGCTATATATGATCAGGTGCGATAAATATGTAAATGGCGTCAAAAGACGAGAAGTGTCTTTGACACAAAATAAAAAATCTAATGGATTTTGAAGGTTATGCAGATTGTGCAGTTCGGCTTTTCTCCTGTGGTCGATGTGCCACTTTTAATGCAAGCTGATAAGACATGAAAAGAGCCCTGACGTAACACAATTACCTGGGATCTTTAAGAGAGCTGGAACCCGAGCAGATCAAATTCAGCAGAAATGGCAGCTTCGCTCTGTTTAAGACGAGCCGAGTAAGTTTCATCACACAGGCCCGAGATAGATGACTCAAACATGACAGGCTGCATTTATTTTCTACTGTGTCCTTTCTGTAGGGTCAGACGAAGCCGAATCCAAATCTGCTGTCAACCACAAGCCCTCCATTATTATTAGCATTAGGCTACTACAATGACATGCAGAAACGTACACGTCGGGCCTAAACATCTGCGAACACTAGTGAAAATGCTTCAGTGTTGTCTAATTTAATATAATATAAAATATCAAATTTGATCCTATCCTAACCTATACCATAGTTCTCTGGACATGATTCCACTACGGAAAAAAATATTTTGACTATAAAAACAACAAGGACATCATGCTTTCTATAATATATATAAGATGGTAAT
Organism: Alburnus alburnus; assembly: GCA_029874995.1. Lineage (NCBI taxonomy): Eukaryota > Metazoa > Chordata > Actinopteri > Cypriniformes > Leuciscidae > Alburnus > Alburnus alburnus. Next base: position 11,393 of record JAPMNU011396958.1, read on the forward strand.
ATATATAAACTCATTGATTTTTTTATAAAAGTATGATATACTATTTTAAAAAATATTCAATGGATATATAAGTATCATATTAGTAGCCTCTTATACTATTACTGCATCATGCTACTGTCACAGTACTTTTCTGTAATAACAGATACAGTGAATATATTTGCCATTCTGTTTTTTATGGCCGCCAAAAGAGTGCATGAGAAAAGTCTCATTAGTGGGAGTCCTGGTTCTGTGCCCTCCAACTTCCACCCCATGACAACGTGGGCCTTCTTCCTCCAAAAGCATTCAGTTATTCCACACGGCACCCGGCACCTTCACGCTGGAGTAAATCAGCATCAGTTTGCAGCAGCAGTGGAATGACACGCTCACCCGTGTGTGCGTCATATCAGCCGACACGGACTAGCTGTAAATTGTCAGTAGTGTTAAATTTATACAGGGCGCAGGCTGCCGTATGGGTGCCGGAGCCGAACCACCATCAACCTCCCTCTTTCTCTCACTCCCATCTCACTTTATTTTTCAAGGACAGGGCTTTAAAAGAAATCGAGCTTTACGTCTGTGGATTCCTGCCTGTGTACAGGTCAGGTAGAAGCAGAACAGGCAGTATGCATCGCGTCTCCTCACGGATTTTCTCTAGCCACAGGGTCATAAACCATTTTTCACCCCTGGGCTCCTCTACGCTACTCTCTCACCTCAAAGCATCAGACCAGCTCTTCAATCTGAGATCTGATTCTATTCAAACGCCGCCTCTTTGAAAGAAACCCCTTGAATACATCCATTTCATTCTTCTACATCGCATTTATCGCTGGCAGTGGGGCAGAGCTGGGCCAGAGCAAAGCCGGACTGTGAAAGGACTGTGTCTGAGTCAAAGTCAAGGGGATAACGGAGGTCAGACCAAAGGAGAAAAGAAAGCAAAAGTGCACGGCTGGGTCAACAACCCGCTCTGCGCGATGCCGAGCCAGAACTGAGCCTGTAAGTGGGAGCTGAAGTGAGCAATCAAGGGCCGGAGAGATTTTGGTTCCCTCAATGCACTGTAAGAAGCGAGTCACTCCAGAGGATTACAATGGCATGTTATGACACTGGTATCAGACAGAGCTGAAAAGAGATGGAGAGACAGCAAAACCCAGCATGTAAATACAACTCTGAACCCTCTTAAGCCCCGTAGATGGTCCGGAGGGATAAAAGCACAGAGCGCAGGGTGATTAGAGATCGATTTAGCGCAATCAAGAACCCCCTCTTTCACCCACGCTCATCTCCGTGAAATGGAGAGATCTCTGTTCTCGACAATTTCAAGACAATTGAGGTTGAGAGAGGTGGAGGAAGTGTCAGTGGAAAGGCTAGAGAGGGACAAAGAAAGAGAATCAAGGAGCGAGAGAAAGACAAATAGTCATTTAACGGGTGGTCATTGCTCGTTGCTTGTTTTAGTCAAAGGATTTGTGTTGCCAAAATGGCTACTAATTAGCTTAATAAGGAAAGGTCAACCTGTGATCCGCCCCGGGTAGAAACAGAGGACTTTGAGAGTGCGCCCTTCAATAGGAGAGGGAAAAAAGGATTTGAACACTTTAAAATGTATGAATGTCATTGCTTTGGAACAGCAAAAAAGAGAAGTAAAGAGAAGTAAAAGTTTAATAGGTGTTAAAAGTTAAAGCAATATGCATACTATTCAAAACAAAGAGAAAAAACACTTTCCTGTTAATGTGAAATACCTGTGTGAACTTAAGGGAGAAATTACTTCTATACCAGGGCTGTGCAAAATTCAGAACAGAAGAACTTCTAGGCCCTGTTTACATCTGGTATTAAGATGTGTTTGTGTAAGATCTATCTATCTATCTATCTATCTATCTATCTATCTATCTATCTATCTATCTATCTATCTATCTATCTATCTATCT
>JAPMNU011397037.1:0-10645 GCA_029874995.1 Alburnus alburnus
CATGATTTCTTAATGTCTAGTGACATATCAGGGCCATTTTATGATTAATTGCAATACATTTCTTACATACAGCTCCTTTAACTTTAGTAGCTTTAATAAGAACACATTTCTTACTTGAATGCTGCTGTAAAATGCTCTGGCGAGGAGATAAACATGGTGGACTGTACAGCTCACACAGAGCGGGATAATAATAATAGGGCAAATCCGCCTAAGCATATTTGACGTCACATATGCTAGAATCTGCAAACGGCTAATTATGGGGATTACAAAAAGAGAAGTGGGTGGATTTTTACCATTATAGGGTGATTGTCTACACACATTTATATTCAAACACCATGTAAAAGTGAATTTTGCATAATAGGTCCCCTTTAAAGAACATTTTTACATTGTAAAACAAACCTTTTGTAATATATATGCCTTTAAAAAGAAACAGTGTTTTAGTGTTTAGAATCAGAATCAGAAAAGCCTTATCTCTACTGTGGGTGTAACATTGCTTTTATACATCAGTTCAATAAACAAGAAGTTAATATTGAGTTATATTTTATACACATTATTGCCAGGTTTTTGCTCCTCCAACAAAATAATTCCAAACTAAGCCAAAGCAACTGTAGAAATGTTTCATTCCTGATTGAATCAGTGTTTTCGAAAACATTGATTGAGTGAATGATTAAAAACAGATTAAAGTGAATTGAATAAAAACAGTAACTTGTTTAATTCCTTGTTTAATTGCTTTGAATTAATCAGCTGCGATGACTCAAATGAGAAATCGCATTTGGACTAATCGGTTTAGTGAGTAATTCAAAGAATATACATCATAAAATAAGTCACTTGTTTGGATCCTTAATAAATCAGTGTGTTTTGAATGAATCAGTTGAGTGAATTAATGACTCTCTTATAAAGACTCGCTATTAATTGGCATAATGGAATATCCTACATAAAAAATAAAATAAAAATACCCACCACTACATAGACTGACTGTCTGTCTGGAACACAGACTAACAGAATGATATAAACTTTATATAAAGTTCACCAATTACTCTCTCAGTCGTCGCGTCTGTCCGTTGCAATCTTCTTTCGTCCTGTTTGCTGCCTGAGACAGTTCTAGAGGACAGACCTTAGGAGGGTTTTGCATTAATGAACCTTTATTTTTAAGAGTGTACATCACTTTTGACATTATATATGACTACTAATTACATCTCTCACTCTGACGGAACTCAGACTGTGATAAGAGTTATTTCTCATTAGACTTCGATATTGATACTCTGCTAATCAAAATTATGATTATGTTTCCTGCACCACAGGTGACAGTGGCCTTAATTAGCTTCTTGCAAGCAATGCTCCTGGTGTATCTCAGCTATAAGGTAAGATTATTGTCATTATTATTCTGCCCTTGTGAGCTTTCTTACCACTGATCTAAATTACATCTGATAATTTCAGCTCCTCTTGGGCTACTAAAGGGTTCCTTTGTTTCTAGTTTCCCTATAATGGGAAGTGTTCCTCGCTTTTAACAGAAAAAATGTTCTCTAACTTGTTTTTCTGTTTCTTCATTGATTTATCAAGAAAAGGCTTTTTTTTCTGTTGTTGGGAGATGAAAGTAATCTTTGTTGTAATTAAAGGCTGCATCCCAGTTTGCCCACTTGATGTATATTATGCTTAGGCTGTATACACTTTTCTGGGATGTCAATAGGTGTCTGACATATACATAGTTGTCTCTACACATACAATAATAGTGGGATATATACAACTTGTACACTTCACCTATAAACTGACATACTTTTAAAATTTGTTAAAATCCCCACACAGCAACCTATTTACAATACAAGTACATTTGACTATTATCACACTGTAATTTGGGATGCACTAATTCCAATTTGTCAAAAACTGTTAATGACAGATATGCAGAAGTGAATTAGGATGCAGACCGTTTTGTTTTCTGATTTTTTTATTTCTTTTTTTTTTTAAATGTGCAATTTAGTACTCGATTCTTCTGCGATGTAATTTATATTTATTTCATTTCTAGGGTAACATTTGGGAGCAAATTTTCCAAATCTCCTTCATCATTGAGATGATCAATACAGTGCCATTTATAATTACAGTAAGTAATGAAGGTTCTGGTGGACACAGAAGCACGTATCAAGTTGCTGCCCACACAAAATCTTTGTTGATAGTAATTGTTGAGTACTGTTATATTGTTGTGATTGAATGTAATTATATAAGTCGCCATTGATACCTGAAAGTCAGTTGTGAGAAGGAATGATAATTACTAAAATGCAACAATTAGCCAAGTAACAAATAGCCATTTTTTGACCTGCAGTCATTGGGAACAAATTATAGGTTGTTTAATTATTTTGTGCTAATGACATTACAGATGTAAAAGCTATGGAAAAGCACACAGCTTTTCTATTATAATTATTATATTTTTTTTATTTTTTTTTGTAGATCTTTTGGCATCCACTAAGAAACATATTTGTTCCTGTGTTTCTTAATTGTTGGCTTGCCAAATCAGCGCTGGAGAACATGATTGTAAGTAGCCTGTGCAGCTGCGTAGTACATTTTACATGCCTGCAGGAAATCTTGTTGTCCTAGCAGAATAACATCGGTGTTGTTTGATGATATTGCTGTGTTGGGAAGCTTTACTTCATTATGCACTTGACAAATGAAAATGCATCATCAATGAGCAAAATCTGAGAGGGTGCCAGCATTCCCTTCTGTGCCAGATGGTCAGGTCAAATGGCCAGAGAAAACCTGGCAGGGGGAATGTCCTTTTACAAAGCTTTAAGCAAAGATATTAGCAAAAGAGAATGCTAACAACCACTAAAATGTGACACTGCCTTGAAGTTTTCTCTGTTTTACCCCTCATACTTTCTTAAATTATATTTTCCTTGAGAGATGATAATTAAGGATCCATTTAAGTCCTGGTCCCTTGGTCATGGCACTGTAATTAAAGGTAGGGTAGGCAATCTCGGAGAGACTAGCAATAGCAAGCTAGCTTTGAAAGCAATAGATCCCACCCTCCCTTCAGAGCGTCTCCAAACCCACACCTTCTCCAAAACACATGAACTGAGATGCCGTTAAATTACCTCTTGTCTCAAACCACATAACATTTAAATAATAATGAATGTAAACAACTTACAGAGCTCTGACTCGTACCAACTGACTGCTCCAGATTCATGTCGGCGGTAATAGTTTTAGACACTAGAGACACTATCGTGTTGACGTGAACAGCTCCGGGTACATCACGGGTTGCCATCTCGTTATTATGGTTACGATGGCGTTGTTTTGGTTCAGGAAGAACTGTAAAAGGCAGCTACTGTTTGTCAAAGATGACGTGTGATAGGGTGGCCAAACGTCCTCTTTTGCCCGGACATGTCCACTTTTTACATACTGTCCGGAGGCGTCTGGGGGGTTTTATATATTTTTTTCATGGGACCATTAAATGTGTACTTTAAATTGACTGGCGCTTGCCTTTGCACACAATACGGTACTTTGCGCGCACATACACAGGGAGCAGAGCAGACAGCGGAGCAGCATTGCACACAAAATGCCGAAGCGTAAGTGCAGCTTCAAAGTTGAACTGCAAAAAAAAAATCCCACGTACCGTCCCGGTCGGGACAAGTGGGAGGCGGAGTGCACTATACAGTCAAGTGCGAGATAAGATGTAAGTAGCTAACAGCGTAAAAAAAAAAAAAAAGCCCAAATGTAAACTCTCAGATGATTTAGAGAGAAAATTTCTGTTTTTTCGGTTCGGTCGGGATCCGTGTAAAGCAGAATGCATGACCTGCAAAGCTGGCACGTACGTGTCAGTGTCAAATAAAGGTGCTAGCGACCTAGAAGCCCACATAAAGTATACAAGAGAACATCAGGAGGATTGAAATAATTTTTTACTGAAATAGTGTAGTAGATTTTTTATTTTATTTTAACCTATGGCCATGAAAAGAAACAGTGTCATGTAAAAGGTGTTAAAAGCTAAACTATTTTTTATAGCCTATATATATTATCCTATTGTTGCGGGCCAAACGTTGAATGGAAAGGATGTATTACTTTATGTATTAAAGTACAATAACATAGTTGCAAGGTTGTGAATACATTTGTCAAATATTTTTTGATGCATTCATCCCCAACCACGCCCCCACCCACTTAACCACGCCTGCCCAAACCACGCCCCCACCCATAAACCACGCCCCCGTCCTCTTTTCTGAAAACTAAAATACTGTATGGTCACCCTAACGTGTGATGTCTGTTGACAGACAGGTAGGACATCGTATCATAGCATTCGGTCATTGCATTGGACAGATTTTTTTTTTGTCCTGAGACTTCCACAGGAGATTTATGTACATGTTTTAATATTAAGACCACTTCTATTTTTTGATTGCTATCAGGATGTGAAGAGAGTTTTAACCAGTATAACAAAAAGTGTTTACAAAAAAAATGCCTACCCTACCTTTAACATACATGTAGGTCTATATCTCATATATAGCTGAGCAGTACAGGTATTAAAGGGCATTTACATTTCCTTGTATATTTTGCTCTATTAAGGTCAGTGGAATAGAGGATTTAATTGTGTGAGGAGCACTAGACCTGATAATGAAGGTTATTAAGTTATTTTTAAAGCAGGCTCTTAAATAGGCAGACTTTTTTCAGAACTGGGCTTTTACAGATAGCTCACGTTGCCTGCATTGTGTGTGTGTTATGCTTAGTCTCTTGACGAAAGAGATCTCTCTCACTTATATCTGTTACTTTCTAGAATGATCTCCATCGTGCCATTCAGCGCACACACTCTGCCATGTTCAACCAGGTCCTCATACTGATCTGTACACTGCTCTGTCTGGTCTTCACTGGGTAAAGCTCTTTGATCTCTTGATATCCCTGATGGGGCTTTTGTCTTTTACAGGCTTGTATCTAATGCTGCAGGTCTGAAACAGTCACACGGTTATGAATTAACCATCCTGATCAATAATGTACATCAGTTAATCCAAATTAACTATTTTTTTTTAAATAGCGTCAAAACAAGATGCTACCATTTTTTAGGAATATTGAACAAAATTTTTTTATTTAATATTTTATAGTATTTAATATAGCACAACAGTCAAAGCTCCCCTTTTTCAGAAGTCTGGGTTCTGGAAGTATTTTCCCATTCATTTTCTCCGTAGGGATTTACAAAGAATCCTTAGTAAAGAGCTGTAAGCCATAAAGCACCCAGCTCTGAGATGAATCACAATATAACAAACTTTGTTTTAAACAAAAGGTCTGAGAAAAAGACTAAGGTAAAAGACTGTGAAATTAACATATTTTATAATACAATGTGGGTCACCAAGCACATGAAGTATATGAAAATAATAGTTTATTGAAATAGTCAAATATATGATACAAAAATATAATTGTATACATACAGAAACATATATAAAAACAGAATCCGAAGAATCCCAAAATTAATCTACATGTATTACATTTTCCATAAAAATATTAAGCAGCAGAACTGTTTTAAACATTGATAATATTTGAATTATTTCTGAAGGATCATGTGGCACTGAAGACTGGAGTTATGGCTACTGAACATAACATTTTACTGTTATTTTAGATTGTAAATAATAATATAAGTCTGTCTTGAAGAATATATACTTTTTATGTTTAAATAAAACACTTTCTCTATGGACAATGTAAATGGTAGGCCTATTTTGGAACCCAACTGTTGAACTCTATTTGAGTGCAGGAAATGATTGAAACTCTTAAAACTTGAAGTTTTCTTCAAATTGTGTTGCTTTTCAACAACGTATATTTTATAGGTCCTTAATTAACCTCATGTTATTATCCTCATTAGCCTATGTTAGCTGTATTAGCATATATTTGCATATATATTTGATACCCTTTTACCAATATAAAAGGGACATGTCAGAATAAAGTTCTTACCTAAGGATTACAACTCCCACAGAATGTGAGTTTACATGATGAATCAGACAACTTTTATAGTCCTTACGTATTTACATTATTAATTAAATTGGTTTTAAAATTCCCTTTTGAGGTATGACTCTGTGTCAATTTGCTTTGTAGAACAAAATGGGAAAGTCTCTTGAAATAATGCTAACCACAGACCTCATTTTACTCAAATCGAAAACCGCTATATTAAAAATCCATTCAAAATTCCTGAGGGAGCCCATGGTGAAATGGCCTTCTGGGCAAGCCTACAAATTGACATTGTGACTGAGCAGCTCTACTGAATTCTATTCATGGAATGTCTTTCCAACTATAAAAGTCCCATGATGCCGAATTTATTTTAAGTAATGTATTATTTTCGAAATTGTTTCCTGAAATGTTTTGTAATGCTCTTTAGGGCTTGTGGGATTCAGCATCTCGAGCGGGCAGGAAAGAGTCTCACCCTCTTCGACTCTTTATATTTCTGCATCGTCACCTTTTCGACTGTTGGTTATGGAGACGTCACACCCAAAATCTGGCCTTCTCAGCTACTGGTGGTCATCATGATCTGTGTGGCTCTGGTGGTGCTGCCATTACAGGTGCCACGATCAGTCCACGAATCAGCAGCTTCCGTATTAATGTTCTCTCGATTAACTATGACTTTTGCTTAAATAAACTCCTAATTACTGCTTATTTATGAGTACATTTACACAGCTGAATGGATGGAGATCCAACCTCGCTGAGCACTTTTTGCTTTTCATTTTTTAGATGATTAAAGCAGAAATGAGTGGGACTAGTAAAAATGTACAGCATTTACACAGTACTTGCTTTCTGTCTCTCATTTTAACACCAGTTTGAGGAGTTGGCGTATCTTTGGATGGAGAGGCAGAAGTCAGGTGGAAACTACAGCAGACACCGTGCTCAGACAGAGAAACATGTGGTTCTCTGTGTCACTTCACTCAAAATAGACTTGCTCATGGATTTCCTCAATGAGTTCTATGCCCACCCGAGACTACAGGTACATGTATAAACCTGTATATGTGAGCGTTTATTGTTCTGTGTATTGCTAATATGCTAAGCTAGCTCAGTGTGTGATGGTGGTATTAACATTTCTCAAATGTCTAGGATTATTATGTGGTGATACTCTGTCCCACGGAGATGGACATCCAGGTGCGGCGTATTCTGCAGATCCCGCTGTGGTCTCAACGGGTCATCTACCTCCAAGGCTCCGCACTGAAGGACCAAGATCTGATGAGGGCCAAGTAGGTTGTTCATTTGGTCACACTTTAGTTTAGGGTCAAATTCTTATTATTAACTATGACTTGTGCCTCAATAAACTCCTAATTACTGCTTAAGAATAGTTAGTAAGATAGTGGTTTAGTTTAAGTATTGGGTAGGATTAAGGAATGTAGAATAGGGTCATGCAGAATAAGGCATTAATATGTGCTTTATAAGTACTAATAAACAGCCAAAATCTTAGTAATATATGCATATTATAAACAGCTAGTTAATAGTGAGAATTGGGCCCTAAACTAAAGTGTTACCATTTATTTTTTCCTAAAAAAAGTCCCTTGGTTAGATGTTGATGCATTTTGCTCATGATTAAACTAAGAAGATAAAAGAGCTAAGAAATGAAACAAATGTAATTGCGGATAGGCTTTTATAGTTATTTTTATAGTTATAGTTACTCTGAAATCCTCCACCTCCCCAGCTCCACCTGTCTAGATCTGCCATGGTATTTATGTATATCTATTTATGCTGGAGCAGCATATCTTACGTACATCAGCGAGTCTGTGTATCTATTGGCAGTAGCAAGTCCATTTCACACTAAACAAAAACTGTATTTCTCTTTTATTTAAAAAAATTAGTAATGGCACTTAGTGTGCCAGGATCGAGACCGATGATGAAAGAAAATTATGCATGTAAACCCTGGACTTTTTTTAAAATCAAAGTCACCTTGCAGTTATTTCGATTTGAGGTTCTGACTCTGTGTTTGAGTCTATGAGAGAGCCATTAAGTTGACAGAGATATCAGTCTAATATATCTGAAAATTGATCTGTATAGCTGCAAGTGATTTCATCCTTTTCAAGTCCTTTTTTAATACATAATACTATGACTAAATTACTAAGAACATTTGAGAATTGACCTCCAAATGAATAGTGTCAGAGACCTTCATTTCTCGTGTTTCCTGTCAGCGAGAGCTCTTGTACATTCATCAGTATGTTAAGAGTTGTATTCGCCAGAAAAATATTTAAGGACAGAAGAAGATATGGTGTGCAGTTCTTTAATTGAACAGTGTTATATTCAGCGAGATGACTTGCTGCCCCATTGCCTATCAAATGTAGACATCAATAGTACAACTTGCAAGAACGGTACTTAAAACAGCAATTGTGGCAGTGGGATTTGTGTCTCACTATAAAGTGCACAGCAATGCTTCACCGGTAATGTTTGGTCCAATAGCGGGCTAAGCAGTTTAGCTAATTAAATTATCAAAATCTCATTCTTCTCTGTGAAAGACAACTTGTGTTTCCGGCTTTTCAGAGTCTAAGAGTGAAAGAGCTGTTAGCAAACTTGAGTCATAAGTATGATGTCATATTTTAACAGTGATATACAGTACATCAATGTGTCATTTCTATAATTTAAACTAGCGTAGGACTACTGATTAACTGTTTCCAAATGGAAGCTTTGGACAGCCTCCCAAAAAACTAAATTAGTCTGTGTGGAAAAGTGTAGAGTAAACCTGCAAGCTCCACCGTCGGAGCCAAATCTGACACCAGTCCCAAGCCCATCTGTTCCTTTATTAAAGCAGCCTTGAAATTTAAGGATAATATATGTGCTTTTTCTTGCAATGTAACTGCATTTAAAATCGAACATATTTCTTCATTATAAATGCAGCAAATCTGTCTCAATATGCCTACTTCATATTCCAGTGCATGAATTTCTCATAAAACTCAGTCTGTCTAAAGTTTCCTGGCCAGTTGTGTAATCTCTGCGTTGTAATTGGAAGGTTGGAAATGAAAGGACTTCATGAGGAGATTGCCTTTTTTTGTTAAGTCTCTATGCAGAAAAAAAGGCTTTCTAATTTTTTAAATGTGTTCGTTGGTACTGCATATTTCTGGATGAATTATGCATGTTGTGAGTGCTTTAAATGTTTGGGTTTTAAATCAGCTCTGTCGAAAGCATCTGTGACTTGTCCACATGTCAATGTCGATTTGTTTTCTAGCTGTAATTCTCTCAATTGAAGTCTGTACGATCAAGCATTCTCAAGGGTTTAAAAGCAGAAATGTGCACTACAGCTCATATTTTTAAAGCACTTGTATTTAAGTGCCACGAAACTTGCCGTTTCAGCACAGGTCAGTTGTCACCAAGGAGTTATGGTTTTGCTGCTTAGAACTGTATTGCAGTTTGCCCCTACTGCTTAACTTTAACTACACCAGCTGCTTCACTTTCTGCTTTGGTGACCATTCAAAATGTCTATATATACTATACTATATGTAAAACTGATTATATATCTACACATGGTGTTTATCGCTAATATTTTATTGTAGCATTGTAGATTTTTCCTATGCCTGGTTCTCTTAAAATCAGGACATGGATTTATAATTTTCCTGTCTGCTGCTTCACAATCACTGTTGTTATTATATAATTTCCCTGCAGCTCCAGAGAGATTATTCTCATCACAGTTTTATTTGCTTTAAAGGACTTAACAGTATCAAAGGTTCTCTCAAATGCATTTAGTTCATGCACAAAAATGCATAAACACTTTTTTTTAGCAATCTCACAAAACTGTACATTCCACAAACACACACAGGTCATTTTAACTGTCGTTTAATGCACCAATAAATGCAGAGCTGTTACATTTGCACTCTATGTGAATGTGTGATTTGACATTTTTAGTAATTTGTGAGTCTGTTAATTCACAATGTGGATTTACAAGTATAAGTGGTCTGACCTGTTTACACAGTAGGGATATATAGTGTTTGTGATGCTGAATTTAGCAGTGTCGTGTGGCTGTACTTTAGAAGCAGTGTGTATTTTATTACATCTGTCCTATTGCAATGGCGTTCAACACAGACTTCCATTATAAACTAAGGGAAGTCAAAAAGATTTACTATGGCTATTGACAGCATGTCACAGATTCTGTTTACTTGGAACCTTAAACACGTCCAGAAAACATTAGGAGTGGGGAAACCGGCAGAATGTTAATGGCACTTTTGTCAATGAGAAAGAACTTACTGCTATAGTGAGGCTAGTATACCGTGAAATTGACCCTCAGTATTGACTGTGAAAAACATGGCAATAATTACCTATCACCAGCACATTCATACATACACATATGTGCAGTCCTTCTTGAGGAATTCACTTTACGGGTGGTATAGATAGAAGATAGCATAGTGAAGTGTCCTTTCTGAGTGACACTGATGTGTGATGATGGTGTGTGTTCTGCAGGATGGACGATGCAGAGGCGTGCTTCATCCTCAGCAGCAGAAATGAAGTGGACCGCACCGCAGCCGTAAATACAGACTTTTTATACAGTTCCTTGCCAAAAGTATTAAAGTTATTAGTCAATGACAACAAGTCAATAAATAAATACATTTTCCCAAGCACAAGTCAAGTCAAGTCAAGTTTATTTATATAGCGCTTTTCACAACAATATGTTGTATCAAAGCAGCTTCACAGTAATAAATTAAAACAATACATCAATGTTTGTTTCTAGTGGAACGTCTACGTTTGG
>JAPMNU011397081.1:0-10151 GCA_029874995.1 Alburnus alburnus
TGTGTGTGTGTGTGTGTGTGTGTGTGTGTGTGTGTGTGTGTGTGTGTGTGTGTGTGTGTGTGTGTGTGTATGTGTGTGTGTGGATAGCAGAAATATATATACATATATGTATATATATATATAAATATATAATAGTGAGGCAGTGGCTTACAGGGTATCTTTGGGGATTTGGTCCATTTCTTTCTGTATTGACAGCGCCAGCATTCTGTGAATCTGAGTTTGTTGTTCTTTTCAAGGTATAGGCCTAAAGCATTAAATATTTCACACTACTCAGCGAGAGAAACTCAAGCTATTAAACCTGTTATAACAGAAACTTCTGTAGCCAAGAAACACTCTACACTGTTTTAGTAATTCACCTCTGTGTGTCATCAGCAAACACTACAAACCACCAGTAATCCATCTCAGAGACGCATTTTACATGTGCATGTCATAGTTGAAGACAATTTAATTTAATGGTCCTCCTCGGAAAGTCTCGGAGAGTTGTGAATTCGTAATTTCTCTGGAAAATAGCGATGTACCTGTTCTACAAAAAAATCTGAAAACTTCTGCAAAATGATTAATAAAGAATGTGCATAAAGCAGAGTTTATTTATTTTTTTTTTAACTAAATTTATGAAGGTGCTGTAAATGTGTAATCGTACAGACAATTGATTAACAAAACATTGATTGAAATTAAGGTACAAATAATGCAAAGCGAAAAAAACAAACTCAAAAATCGTCTCCGACCCACTCCACATCTCCCGACATGTTGTATTCAATCCATTCCCAAGCCCTTTATTATGACGTATCCAATTTGCGATATTTTCGATTAATTAACAGATTAAATAAAACAAAACAAACAAATAATATAATAAAATATGAAACCAAATAAATGTACTTAAATGGCTACAACGGTTTCGTTAATTTCACCTTAATTTGCGTCCTCCATGTTTTCACACTGATAAGCCCAAACTCGGGGCTTAAAGAAAGTCACAAGTTAATATATAGTGTGTTTATATAAATTTGTTTACACTTGTCTTTTCAATGAGTATGTGGACAATATCTGGATTCAGGAAAGTAAAAGCAAGGCATTAATAAATAACTTATTGCTTTGACCACAGCATGTTTATTCTCCAAACATATATTTGGGTTTGTTCATCTCTGTCCACAGAGGGAGCTTTAATGTAGACAACATGTCCAGCACTCGATCAGTATTTACACCACTGTCAGTTAGGAAACCTAATTATCTTCCTCAGAAAAACACATAACAACAACGGCCCTGCATCATTGTGAGAGAAGACGGCGTATCCAGACGATCAGCAGCGTGTCTGAAAGTCTTCGGAGTGTGTGTGACACAACACAGCGGCGCGCTCAGAAACCTCTCTGAGACCGTGGCAGAGGAGCAGTGTGTTCAGTTCTGCTGAGTGTGTGTGACTGAAACGCTGCCCTCCGCTAATGAGCACACAGAGCACAATGTCACCAGGTATTAGAGCTCATTTTTCTCGCCGGGCCCGTCGGGACGGATGAGGCGACGCTTCTCTCTGCGGAAGGCATTAAAGCACTCTCTGTGGAGCGGAGTGTGTTGTTCAATCTCATGTGGAGAGTGATAACCAAACTAGACATGGTGGACCAAGGACATAAGTCTCTAATGGACGAGAGCTTCAGGATGCACACAAAAGACATACGGATGTACAGTACCAGTCAAATGTTTGCACACACAGAATAAGAGATGTGGAAACTACTGTATATCATAAATGGAAGAATGGGAGCGATGTAGAGTCCACAACATGGGCTTGATATTCACTCTTCTGCTCATCATCCACTGTGACTAGCGGTTTTCCAAAGTTACAGCCACTCAGCATTTCAGTGGACACCATTTTCACATCGATACCATGGGGGAAAACAGCCATATAGATAGTTTTAATATTATCTCATAATTTGGCGGTAGGTTTATTAGGCTGCTGTCACTTTAAGACCTGACACAGATCCATTATACTCACTCTCAGAAAAAAAGCTACAAAAGCTGTCACTGGGACAGTACTCTTCAAAAGGGTTCATGTATGTACCATTTAGGTACTAATATGTATACGTTTGGTACCAATATGTGCCTTTGAGGGACTTAAATGCACTCTTTAGGTACAAAGGTGTACCTTTTGAAAAGGTACCGCCACAGCGACAGTGCTGTTACACGTTTTTTTCTCCATAGTTTACAATTGTTTACTTAAAACATAACTGATTGTGTTTACATGAATACTCGTCAAGAGCGGCTTTTTGACGTTATTTTGTGTATTTGACTGTTTAAGCGCAATAAGCAGCGAAAAAGAATTCAGAGATTTAGTCCTGAGAGGAGGCTTTATGATCTGCACTTTGAGTTAGAGCTTAAAATCTGCGGGAATGAGTAAAATTATGCAGAATCCCTGTAACACCGACAAAACTTCTGAAGTTTCTCTTCTTCAAGTTGCTGAACTCTTTTGACATCTTTCTGCGATTAAGACCTTACTCGAACTATTAGAAATAATCACATTATTGGTGCACATGTAAATATAGTTATTGTTTTGAGTTTTATGAAGGACAACCCCCTTAGGAAAGAAAAACCACAAAAGACATTTCCACAATATCTCAATTGTTTCTTAATCAAGACAGATTCAAGATAAAATGATGAGCAAATAAAGCCTCCTGATTGTCAGATGTTCCTCATGAGAAAAAGAAATCTCACCCAAAAAAAAATCTCCTTAATGAAAACATCTCAGTATAAACTGGATTACAATTAGAGACTCACTCACTCGGTTTAAGGTCATGTATGGAGAAACATCTGTGACATAGATAATATTGAAATATGATATCCAGTAAATAAGATCTACAACACAATGCTCCTCATTGACCTTGTGACGTTAAATGGCAAACTCCCGCATAAATATTCATGTAAAAACAAAAAAAACAAATCCCAAAAAGTTCCAATTTCCCCTTTCCGGTTAAAAATAGCATTTTAATTTCAGCATTAAAAAAGTGTAATTTAGCGTTTCTAATTAAATAGCCCGGGACTGAAGTATTAGAGCTCATTTGGGTGAAACCCAGACCCATACGTCACGAGTGAGAGGCATAGAGAGAGATAACCGCATTATACAAGCGCTGTCAAAGTCTCTAAAGCGGATGTGCGGATGTGCTTTCAGAGCAGATTATTTAGTTTTTGAGCTGATTGGCGTGTGTTAAAAGCCACAGTCTGAACTGAGCATGCTCTGTCTCTTAAAGCCTCGTATGATGAGCATATACAGCAAAGCCTAATAAAAAACTGTTGTCCTAATTTGTCCTTTTGTTTTGATGCTAATTCTCCACATGCAGTTGTGCTGGTTAATCAGCGCTGCCTCCACACGCGTGGACCGAGACTGAGGACATGCATTGCCATGATGCTGACGTGTGCTCCAAACATATTTAGATTTACATACGAATGTGGCGAACATAATCTTCTGTTTCTGCTCTTATAGACGCAAGACCAGCCGAACGCTGTCAGTGTGTGTTAGAAATCAGGAGCGGTGAGAGAACATCGAGCTTGGTTCAGTTTTCATCTTCAAACCAAACTTGTGTCTCCAGCCGATGAAGTTTAGACCCGTCTGGCGCGAGCTCTTCCCATAATGTTCACGCACTCGGTCAGTAGACGGAGAGAAGACGGCCTTTAGTGGCTGTTTGAACACATGAGCGTTTATACTACGAAAGCAAACCGATGAATGTGTTTCAACTCCCTGTGGAAGTGGACGAGCTCAAAGTGTTTTAGACCCGTTTACACCTGTGTTTACACTCGTGATCCGATCGACCGAAACACCAGCTGTAAACAGGGCTATAAATCATAAATGATTATAAATTGTGAACCCATGAGAATTATTACAAACTTGATTATTATCACAAATATAGTTTTAATGAGAAAGAACATTACATCCAAATGCTAATTAATCTACATGGGAGAGACCACAAACACTAAACTGGGGGTATAAACTGCTTTAAGGAGGTTTTTTGCTTATTAAAAAAGTCTGACACACAAAATAATGACACTAAATATTATAAATATTCATAAAAGATATTCACTCTACACTCTAGTGTCACGAAGGCTAAGCGTGGTGTAGGCAGAAGACTATGAAGAAGAATTCACAAAATTACTTTATTTAAAGAAAGATAACCATAACCAAAACCAAACCGATCACGCGACAACTGACAAACAGAACTGAAAACACAGGAACTACACACTCCAGGTTAATTACTGACACACAGCTGATGAACAGAGACTGATAATTACTGCAACCATGGCAACTAAAGAGTGGCGGGAAATTCAAACGAAGGATTACATGATCAACACATTAAAAGTCTGAACATAACAGAATCGTGACATCTAAACATGTCAGTTTTATAGAATGATTAGTTTTTATACTAAATTGGAGTGGGACAACCCCTCTTAAAGTATAACAAATACTTATTTATTGTAAAAAGTAAAGTTTCCCCAATATTTTGATATTAAGCATAAAGTAAGGTGTTCTGATCCACGAGCCCCAGTGCAACAGTCCCACCTCTCCTCCAACAATGATTTAAAGAGAATCATAAAAAGTAAAGTTAATACACTTCGTGCTCTGTGTAGTAAGTCTTGAAGCCATAAAACAGCTGTGAGTGAGGGACGGGTCTAAACGCCAGCGATCACCTTCTGTTCTGCTCCGCTTCTTCACACGACTCCACAGAAACTGCACATCAGCCTCACTGCACCCTGTGTGTTTATCGTTGTATCATCATTTTTGAAAATGCAAAAAAATTATGAGAACTCATACGGTGGGTTGAAACACAGACATTAATGCAACAGGAACTGGGGTGTGTTTCGATGCGTAAAGACATTAACCTGGGCATCAAACATCACGTGTCTCCTCAGCTAATATGACCGATCTGAGGAGTGTCCAGGTGAAGTGCATGCTCTGTTTTTGTTATAAATCCTTCTTTCCTGATGGTGATAAACAGGCTTCTTCAGTCCGTCAGGTCACGTGGGCACTTCATTAACTGTATTGCTCCTGAGAGATTCATCACATTAAAGTATTTGCTATTTGAAATGGATGCCATGTTCTACTTCTAAACGTCCCCTGTTCCTGCACGAGTCCCTGGCCTCATAAACATCAGTCAGATGTGAGCGGCTCAGATATGATGCATAGAGTCTAGCCTACAGCATCAGATCCAGCACATCGCTGCTGCTTTCGGTTAGTGTCTTCAACAAAGCCTGCACGTATTCATTTCAGCTTCTTTTACATTTAAGCCTGATCTGTGATTAGATGACTGTTAAATAGTCTTTTCTACAGTTTTGTAACATCCAGAAGCAGTGTTAGCCAGCTGTGGTCACTAGTTCTGTCGTGACTCGTTATCATCATAGTTCAACGAGTCTGTGTTTCCCCAAACCATCGTTCCAGCGAACACTCTCAAACAGCATCTCAGAGTTGTGTGTGTGTGACGACAGATCTCGACCTGTGGTTAGAAGAAGAGTTTCTAGTGTTCATGACATGTGGACTCAATAAATCCTGATCTTGAGCAAAATAATCAAGCTGACATTCAGGACAACCTGTGTCTTTAATTTACAACACATGCAAATGTCATTTACCTCTTTTAGTTCGTCTTGTGGCTATCAGTAATGGTAATATCTATAAGCATATGTAGAATTATTGAAATAATATCTCCGTATGAGAGTCTGCAGGTGTAATGTGCTGACTCTCTCAGGTTTATAGAGATGGATTGTGGATTACATAAATGTCCTCTAACTTGAGATCTGATTTCTAAGAATGTAATAAATTGCATTTTGTAGTCAAAAAATAAATTTGTGTATTATATAGCTTGAACCTTAAAGAAATTAAATAAAAATGCATTAATTATTAAAGGGAACTGCCGTTATAGCATTATAATTAATAAATTGATTTTACAGATAAGAAAAAAATTATGCAGAAAAATTCAATAGGTGGTTTTTATTTATTTATTATTTCAACTGATAGTTACAATAAAAAATAAATAAATAAAAAAAATATTCTCACGGTACATCATTGCATTTATCAACATTTATTTGCATGTATTAGAAAACGCATACGTATTTCTTCTTTCTGTTGGTCTAAAACAGGGGTGGGCAATTGATTTCCCCAAGAGGTCACATGTAGAGGGCCGGACCAATACACTTAACTCAGTTCCGCCCAATATATTATTTCCATTTATAAAAAAAAAATAAAATAAAAAAATTAAATAAAATAAAAAAACGGAAAATTAATGAAATGAAAATGTGGAGCACACAATTATGTCACTATTTAATGAACATTCACAAAAATAGTTTTGAAAATGTGCATTTTTTGCTGTTTCAAAAACTACCATCACAACTTTATACAAAAAAGCAAGTATTTGCTAGACCAGCATCACATTAACTATATAAAAAAGCAATAAATGCCCCCAGTGTTGGCGTTTCTGTAGAAAAATCAGTTGCCTTGACTTTAAAGCAGCAGTCAATAACTTTGGCACTCTAGCGGTTCATAAACATATTTGCATGCCTCTGGCGGAAGAATATTGCAGCCGGATCTACTTCTCTCATGTCTATGACGGGTCACGCCGGCACTGGGCTACTCTGCAGCGGTTAAACTAGTCCTAATATAAACACTGATTATAGGTGTCCCATAGTGATTCAGGATAAGACAAAAACACGTCTTTGGAAAATTTATTCATGATGTACTCACTCAATATATAATTTTTGTAAACACACAAAAAAAAGTTATGGACTCCAGCTCTAATTGACCAAACACCTCAGGCAAGGATAGCCAGAGGGCCTGATGTGGGCCGAACAATGCCCAGATCTGGTCTAAAATAACATTTCCCCAAGAAACAGTCAAGTATGAACTTGCCATCCTCCATGATTCCTTATTCTCTCCAACAACAAACCACTTGGACCTAACAAATCCATAATTACGACTTCAGAAATGGGAAGTAGGACATTTCCAAAGGCACGTGAAGGCGGCATGAATTACACCTAACCTGAGCTAATCAATCACATATATTTTTTAAATATTTTATCTTTTTATTTTTATTTTGGGATGAGCTGGAAATGCTCCCGACAGGATTTCATGAGGTTCATCTGAGTTTACAGTTCTGTCTCAGCACTGTGAAATCATTTATATTGTGAACACACGTGAGTACACACATCTCCACGACTGTGAGCGATCATTAGTTCTGTCACTGACGCGATGAAAACGCCTCCCAGCGTCCCTCGACCCAGCAGAGATTCATCTGTACACCTTTCGGTGTGTTGGCGGCGGGCGTCCCGCTGTGCGCCGGGCATCAGTCAAACACTCGAGCGCTTTGTGCTGGCGCTCCGGCGGCCCACAGAGAAGAGTGTGTGTTGATGCTGCTTCATGTATGGTGTAAGAGAGAGTGTTGGGATCAAAGTTGAGTTGAACAGAGACCCGAGGAGGCGTCTTTCAGTTCAATGACAGGCTTGAGCAAAGAGAAGACGTCTGTGCGAGACCGACAGATCTAAAATTATAGTTATAGTCAATTATAGTTAGTAAAATGACTAAAGTTAACAATCTTAAAGTGTAACTGGACAGACAATAAAGATATTAAAGAGATCTAATTTTTGGCTCTTCTTTCCTGAGGAAACTGCTTTGTTTAGTTAGTTGGGGATTGTCGGCTGTGAAGCACTGCAGTCTGACATCACGTCACCATGATCATTTGAGTCATCTGAAAGAGCCGTACAGCCAACAACAGCAAACAGAAACACCGAAGAAAGCACAGAAACACTGACCAGACAAATACATATGATACATATTGACCAGCTTACAAGTTCAAGCTTTAAGATTTAAAGCACACTGAGTCCGAAATTGTTGTCCGAAATTTTCACAGGTTAAAAAATAAATTTGTCCTCACGTTGTGTCAATCACGTTTACACACCGCCTCCGAAACTTTCGTCCGTCATATTTATTTATTTATTTAAAATCGGATCAGGTTCAATTTTCTGCGTTTTTCTCATCCATAGCAAGCATTTTTAGAGGTTGTTTGACCATTCAGAGCCACCGTACAAGCGGACGGCAAAATCCAGAAATGTTCAGGATCAATTGGTTCTTGGAAATCGGTGGTCTTGTTTTAATATGTGTCTCCAGTATCACTAGCAGAGCATCAGACTGAACCACTGTCATCCTGAGGAAAACTCGGAATCATCAGGATAATACGCAATCTCTCTACGCACGCTCAGGATGCGATGATAGACCCAATATTTCCTCTTTTTCCCCTCATTTTAAAGGTCCCATATTGTCAAAACTGAAATTCCCTGTTTTTTTTCATGATAACAGAGATCTAGGGGATATGAAACTACCATATAAGTCGATCCACAGACATAATATGCACACAGCCTGCTTAAAGGAGCTGTGCCTTTACACGAGCCGCTGTGACTTCTGTATAAATGTGATGTCAGAACTACTCAGTTCCGCCTTCAGTCACCACCCCCACCAATGGTGGGTCACTCAGAAAACAGCAGGCCAATCAGAAGAGAGGCTCATGAATATTAATTAGACAGGCCAAAATCAACCTGTTCTTGGCAGAGCCTCTGAGAAAGGAGCTGTACAAATATATTGGGATGGTTTTTGGTACTAATAAATTGATGCTGATGAATTGATCATTAATAAAGTATGAAAATACAATTATTAGATATGCTTATAAATCAAGAACAAATCATTTATAACTGTATTTATAAATGGCTTATTAATGTCTATTAATGCTTTATAAAGGATGAATTAATGCTTAACTAATGGTTAATAGTGTGCAGTTATTATAAAGTGTTACCGGTATGTGTGTCGGGTCCGGCTAAGAAGTGATTCGGGTCGGGTACAGATTTTAAGACACTTACCAAGATATTAACATCTGCAATCAAAGGCCAGAGATCTGCATATGACATTTCTCATCAAACTTCCTTCACAAGCTGCTACTCACAATCATTTCACAGCTCATTCACAATCATTCTGCAATCCACAGTCGTGTTATAGCTTTGAAATATAACAATTAAAACAGAAAACTAAAGATATCATTCCATAGAGTTCTTCTAAAACCCTTCAGGATTAAAACTCACCCTAAAACCATGCAGCAGAACCCCTGACACATGGCATAAAGTGTAAACTCCTCCACACACACACACACACACACACATCTGAGTCTCTTTCCTTCAGGTTACACATGCTGGAATTAATTTGCGAGTCCACCGTGACATTCAAAGTGACGTTGCTTACGTGAGCGTCTCCTGTTCTCCCTGCCCTCAGTAAATTGGATTAAAGCTGCATCTCCTTGTGCTGTTTGTTGAGGTTATTCTTTCCTTTCTTGATGTGAAATACTTTATAGCTCAAACTGCTGGATCTCATCAGACCGCACGCCTCAGCTGTGCACAAAGGCACAGTGCGTTATTATTATTTATGAGGTGGAACATTGTCAAGTGCTTTAGAATGACCTTCATTTATTTAGAGACCATAAACCTTGACCGTCTTATGACGAGGAATATTCCCCTCACAGTGCCACAACAGATCACAAACTACAGCTTATGGACACATGTCACATCTTATGTGCAGCCTGCAGATGATCACATGACAGTCCAGATTCGCAGAACACAAGTCATGCTGGATTAGATGTTTTTGCTTTGAAATCCTCCAGCTGCCCTGCTGAATAGCCAAGCAGAAACCAGCATGATCTCCTGGTATAGTGCTGGTCTGGCTGGTCTCTCAGCTCCACCAGACTCACGCTCCCCTTGCTGGTCCCAGCATGCCAAACAAACCTTATTCTGGGTTTTCCAGCAGGGCATGTTCATACGCATATCTGCATTATTTATGGACGCGAAGCTCGCAGCTTGACATATGATGCATGTTTTATGACTTGTTCTGTGTATACCATGTATATATTTAAAGTGCCCCTATTATGCTATTTTAAAGATTCCTAGTTTTGCTCTGAAATTCTCCTATGATAGGTTTACATGCTTCCAAGCTCAACAATTAAAATGTCTTATAATACACTTTACAGCATCAGTTTTTTTCTCATTCACTTTCAATAAACGCCTCATTTCTGAAAGCCAACTCTGCTCTGATTGGTCAGATGACCCAGTCTGTTGTGATTGGTCTACTCTGCTCTGATTGGTCAGATGACCCAGTCTGT
>JAPMNU011397113.1:0-18646 GCA_029874995.1 Alburnus alburnus
AGATAGATAGATAGATAGATAGATAGATAGATAGATAGATAGATAGATAGATAGATAGATAGATAGATAGTATCTATCTATCTATCTGAGTCAAGGACAGAGTCTTTGCAATGGTTTATGTAAATGAATTGTTTGTCTCATTAAACTTGATTTTACTTGTCTGCTTTCAGTGGATAACTATCAGGTAAATTCAGAGGGCAGTTCAAATGAGACAAGACTTTATTTTCCATAAATCATTAGAGAAAATGTAAATGTTTCATAATGACTCTTCAGAAACTAATGTGTGGTGGTTCTACTACAGGAAAACTTTATTGCTCAGCGGTTGCTATGAAAATCCCGTAGATAGAATTTGTTCTCAGAAGATTTTATTGAAATCTCTCACTTTTGATTGCAGGCTTATGTATATTGGCCAATTTTAAAAGTTTGTGACATTGTTAAAGGGATAGTTCACCAAAAAAAGAAAATTCTGTCATCATTTACTCATCCTCAAGTTGTTCCAAACCTGTATGAATTTCTTTCTTCTGCTGAACACAAAAGAAAATGTTTTGAAGAATATGGGTAAGAATACTATGGTAAAAATACTGTTGAGTCCATCAACTGTTTGGTTACAGACATTCTTCAAAATATATTCTTCTGTGTTCAGGAGAAGAAAATCTGAAAAGTAGGAGACTGAGACTCAATTTGGTATCCATTAAATCTCATTGATGTCTAGGAGAAACAATTGTGATGTAATTGAATTTGTTGATATTTGATCAATTAAATATTATCTGACCGAAATTGGTCTCTTGGTATATGCATGTTTTATGTCTTGATCAGTTTCAACAATAGTTATTTAACTCTGAAAGTAACATTTTATTTTATTATTATAATTTTTGGATTTTTCAATTTGATATCTCAGTTGTTTTTTATAGACAGAGCAGTGATCTTAAATAGAGAGAAACAAATGGAAAAAAGAAGAGTTCTGCTTAACTCTAACCCTTGTAATCTTTGTAATCTGTGTCCCCTTTAACGTTTCAGGAGATTTTAAAAAGTCAAACTGTATTCTGAGATCTTAATGACATGATCTCTACATTCACACATCCCTGTGCACATTCATTTTAAAACTCTGTACTTTTACTGTATGTCAACAAGTGTCTAATTTGAGACTATTTTTATTCTCTTAATAATTTTAGGAGAAACTCTTAAAGGGCAACCTCTGAACGATAAAATCTTCCTCCGGGTGGCCATTAAAGCATCAAGTTTGATCCCAAAGTGGAGATGAGGGGAGGTTTTGTGTATCCATGGGCAGAGTTAATGTGAGTGGTTAATCTGAGTCCAGCTTTCATTAGTTGGACAGTTTTATTGCAGTTGTCTACTCAGCTTCCTGTGTAGTCCCTGCACAGCTGACATTGGGCGGTCCAAGACAGAGACAATCTGAATGCTTTGCATATGAGGGTGTTTGTGTGTGTGTGTGTGTGTGTGTGTGTGTTTGTGTGTGTGTGGATACTGCTGTTTTTGTGTTTGCTGTTATTCCCTCAGGGCCACAACAGGCCACAGCTGTACAGAACATTGCCAGTGTTGCATGTTGAGACATTAGAAGTGTGTGTGTGTGTGTATGTGTGTGTGTGTGTGTGTAAGTTCACTCTGTTTGTGTTAAGACAGCTGATGCATGAAATGGAACTCAGGTAAGCACGGGGCCCCGCGGCTGTCTCATGTCTTCCACCAAGTGATTTTACTCTGGCGCATTGATTTTGTTCCTCACAAGTTCACAGCCGGCAAAAATAATCAGCTGACCGACAGAGTTCTGACGTTTAACAGGTTAAACCCTTAGAAAGAAAACATGCAGTGAGTGTTACATTACATAGACCAGCAGACACACAAACAAAGCAGCTGCGAACTTTTTGAATCAAATTTAATTGAATTCATCGTCCCTCCAAAAATATATTTCTTATATTTTATTATAGTGCATATATTTATTATGTAAGGGATAATGTAGAGCGAGGCGGTTGTTATAGCGAATACAACCCCGACAGGCTGATCGGGACCCCGATGCGAAGCGGAGGGGTCTTGAATCAGCCTGAAGAGGTTGTTCAACATGCAGTAGCCTACTTTTCATGTTCAATCAATTTTTTCAATTTTTTCAGTGGTTGACAGGTGTGCCGTGGGAAATTATTAAATTCCTCAAAATAAGTAAAAACAAATGCTACAACAAATAAGAATAGTAGGCCATATAATCGCGCTGTCGTGACGAAACTTTGTATCTCTACATTGTTTTATAAAATTATTGTTTTGGTCATCTTTGCCATCTGTATGTGGGTTTTTACAAATATTTAACCAATAAAAAGCATTTAAAAGAGGTTGTGACTTAACCATTGGCTCCTCAAACTGTCAGTCAAACCTCATTACTACATCCCGACTCCATTTAAAATGTACCGCGCCCGCCGCCCGCGCGCTGTTCGAAGATCTCTGCTTGTTTCATTTGCAATGCAAGGGTAAATAAACTGATGTTTGCGTAACTCAAGAAACACTATGCCCATAAAGGCTAACGTTTTTGGTATTTGAAGAGCGAAGAATAGTCTTAGTCTTTGCTTTGTTGTTGAAGAAAATATACTGTTTGCGCATAGCGGTTCATATTTTGTATCATGAGATTTTGGTCATGAGATTTCATCAAGAAGAAAACTGAGCTCCCATATATCTACAATAAACTTTATATCCTGTACTTTGATGAAAACGTAATGCGATGCACGTAACGTTACTGCCTCATGCTCCAGTGACAGACAAAATATGTCATACACTGGTCAAAAACCTCGTAGGCTTACTCAATTTGAGCTTGATTTTCATAAAATGTTAATATTATAATGACACGTGACACGTCTGACTATAGTTATATATAGCCACAATACCAACTTTGACGACAGTGTTTAATTAAATAGGAGGTTTTATAATCACTAACAACGTCATACTGACCTTACTGTGGTCCTACCTGACTTAAGCTCAAGTTTGTAAGTACTCTACTCAAGTAGTGAATGCTACATTTAATATAATATCTAGTTTTTAAATGCCATTTGAAGCAATGCATGTTTGTGCAATTTTGTTTGCCTATATTTTGATATAGTGGGTGCCGTGGGATTTTTTACTTATCAAAACTGTGCTTGGCAAAAAACAAAACAAAACAAAAAAAAAAAAGTTGGGAAAAAGTTAGGGTTCAAAGCTGTTGTATGGCATCAGAAAACTTGTAATATACCACACATTTTGACTCTTTTTTTTTGTCGCTTTTGGAACTCAACAGCATCCTGGAATCTCCATTAAAATCCATTGTATTGGCAAGAGCTGCATAAACATTCATCAAAATATCTCCATTTGTTTTCCTAAGAAGACAGAACTGGTTTGGAACAATTCAAGGGTGAGTAAATGATGACCACATATACATTTTTGGGCAAACTATCCATTTCTCATTTTCTTCCTCTACAAAATGTAAGAGTTACATCTGCTGGTAAAATGAGGACACACACATGCCCCATCCAGACCTCATAAGTGAGACCTGCAGCTTGTGTCAGCCAGCAGAGCATTCTGGGAACTCTGAATAATAAGTGTTTAGTCCTGATCAATGGGAGCCACCGTGCTGTTAGTGGCAAAATCAATACAGTTTTCTTTGCTATTACAATAGGCTGTCTTGTTGCAAATGAGCTCTGAAACAGAGTTGTCTGGGAGAGATGTCGAATCGGAGCAGCCTGCAGAAGTTCAGAGTAATAAAGAGGTCAATAGCTTCCATTACTGCTGCCGTCTGCACTGAGGGAACCTCTCAGGATGCAGCACAGTCATTACTTTCACTGTTCAGTGTGGAATAAAGGTTGAAAGAACAATAAGACCAACAAACATTAAAGTCAACAAGAATTGCACTCTGCAACCATTACTACTGTAATTTAACATTAACTGCCGTTCAAAAGTTTGGGGTCGTTAAGATTTATTATGAGAAGTCTCTAAGGCTGCATTTATTTGATAATAAATACAGTAAAAAAAAAAACTGTAAAATTGTGAAATATCAGTAATAACTGTTTTCTATTTTAAAATGTAGTTTATTCTGACAATCCTGAAATTTCAGCAACATTACTCCAGTCTTCAGAAATCATTCTAATAGGATTCTTCAGGATTCTTTGATGAATAGAAAGTGTTTATTTGAAATATATATTTTTTGTAACATTATAAAGGTCTTTGCTGTCACTTTTGACCATTTTAATGCATCTTTGCTAAATAAAAGTGTTCATTTCTTTAGTATTCATTCAAAAACATCTTACTGAGGCCAAACTTTAACTTCCAAGTGTTAAAAATAATATTTAGAATTAAATTAATTAAGGGACTTGATTTTTATCCATCAGGTTTTGATTGGCTAATGAAAATATGTCTTTGTGAAATATAATTGGCTATGATGACATTATTGGTTAATATTTTTTTCTTGCATTCACAACCTTCATTACATCAAGAGAAAAGTTACATTTTGGTAAATAATAAACAAAAACGCTTTCTCTTTAGAATAATGTGCACTAATGAATCATGTGTATTAAAACTAAGGACACGTTATAGCCTTTTAAGACAATGTGACATCCAGAGTGAAAAGTCTATAAAATGTAAATGATTGAAATGAGATTTTCTGTTCCCTCTAAATCAAATGAAACATCAGTGTATTGTGAGCTCATGAATCAAACTGCAGTCAGAGAGTTCAGCTCACTGTGAGAGCCCGTTCTCCAGTGGAGTGACCTTTACCACACGCTCCTCAGTGAGACTGGATCATTTTCCCTTCAAGAGATCCATCAGGATTCTATCTATGAGTTTATGAGGCTGAGATGAGAACAGATGTGTCTGAGAAGTAGACAATACTAAGCAACACTAAAAAGTGCATTTTTCTCTTTTTCTGTGATGAAATATAGCTTTTTGCTGCAGACATTAGCTCATGTGTTGTAGGGTTTGGATAACATATGTGGTGCAAATAAAATTAATGGTAGCACAGGTTGTACGTTTCAAAACATGTCGTCATAACAATGTCAAATCCTGGTCATTTCAAGTCAATTCAGATCGTTTTCAACCCTTTTGTTTCAGTCTCTGAGGAAGGCTCAAGGCACAAATGGTTCAATGCATGTGTGTGTGATCCCCATCATCTCACTGCCTGATAAATATGACCTTGCTGTGACCTTTGCATGCAGCCCTAACCCCCAGCACATGATTTTTCATATTCAGGCACTGCAATGTTCTCACATTATTAGTGTTTAATATAATGCGGTCAATAGTGGAACTTTTTGGTTTTGAAAAGTTTTAAAGGGATAGTTCACCAAAACATTTAAATTCACATCCACATTCCCCTGGATGACTTTCTTTCTTCTGTAGAACACAAAAGGTGATTTTTTTTATGATATCCTGGTAATTATTTACAATAGGCTATAATAAAAGCTGAATAAAAACGGGGGTGGTTCAGCACCAAAATGACAAGAAAGTCTTTTGAAGTCATATGATAACTTTAGGTCCGTGGTTCTCAACCCTGTTAAGAACAGACTAAAATTTAAGTAGTTATTCACTAATAATTTCCCCCTCGAGGTGGCTTTTAAGTCTAATGCTGAATTCAGAACTACATATTTTTACAGAACTCGTAACACTTTCACCATTATCTTTCTATGGCAGAAATAGTAAGACTAGTGTGCTTGTATGTTGTTCTGGATTAAGCATGAATCTGTAAGTTGAACTAGAGAACCAAATCAGTCTGATTTGTGAACAAATAATTCAGACCATATTCATGAAGTGGATGAACTGACTTGTTGAAAAGAGATGCCTGAAGTACAATCAACTTGGATGTTTAAGTCATTTCAACTTAAATGACATTAAACTGAATCTTGTATAACTTGTTTAAAAAAGTAGAAAAGCAATGTATAAACATATGTTGTCAAAACTTATTGATCATATAATTTTTTACAGTGTATTCATTCATGAATCAGACATCTGTTCTGCCAGGATTTAAAGCGGAAGTAACGACAGATGTTGTCTTCCATTTTGTGACGTGCATCTGATGGATTATCAAAGAATTTAGCACAGGGACTTGGTTCTATCCATGGGATGTTAATTAGATTTTGAGATGGTGGTGTTGTACTCAAAATAGATCAATCTGAATGCAAGCTTTGAGTCAATTCTGGTGTCATTTCAGTGGAAGATCAAGTTATGACACTTTGATTAAAAATAAATTACATTTAAAAATAAGTAAAAAAATAAAAATAACAATAAAATCAATTTAGCTATAGATTGTGTGAATTTTCATTTTATGCCAGCATTAATTCTCCTTTTCTCATAATACAGCATACAAGTCATTTGGACCACTTTTATGTTGCATTTTTGTCATTTCAGAGCTTGACAACCACCTTTTGTGTTCCCCAGAAGAGGGAAAGTCGTACGGGTTTGGAGCGACTTGAGGTTGAATAAATGATGACAGAATGTTCCTTTTTGGCTGAACTATTCCAATGACACCTCAATCTTACAGAGCTCATATCCAGATCACAAAACCCACCGCACTATCTCTCTCTCTCTTCCTTATGCATCTATTATTCATCCAGGCTTTCTCTCAACGCAGCACCTCATACTGCCAAAACACTCGTGCTAATAAGGCTCATAGCTTTCCTCGATGATTATGTGTGACAGCTTGGTCAGGAATTAGCCTCACTTTCACCCCTCTGAGAGGCACAGAGTGCCTGTGGCGCCCCGCGGTCAGTCTTCTGACACTCCCAAATGGAGTCAGGCCCGAGAACTGCCTGGAACCTGCACAGCCAGCCTCCTGTGCCCGAGGTCTGGCCCGTTCTGTTTGTTCAGCAGACATTTTAACCTTCATCTCAGAACAATAAAACAAGAATAGAGCGAATGTGTGTGTGTGAAAGCGAGAGACGGTGGGGGTATTTGACACATCTCCTTAAGCCACTGTGTGCTTTATTATCTTTGGCAGGCCTTATTGGTCGTGCTAATCAAGTGAACGATTTGCCACCCTCATTCCCGGCAACTGACAAATGCATTACGAACCGAAGGGAACGTACGACCTTGAACGTGTCACCTGCAAACCAGCTGGCGCTCTCTCCGCCAGCAGGGAACGACCTTTCGGAGGTCAATAAACTAAATAATTCACAAAGGTTATTCACTTTGCGCTGAATGCACAACAAATCTGTAACTCCTTTGCAACTGGAGTTGGTTCATAACGCGGATCCAGTTTCGATCACGTTCATAACACAGGACATATGCTCGATTTCTCTGCCCTCTCAGACTACAAACATGAAGACTTCATGAATTATTCAAACATGGCTTTGATGTGAAACATTTAGTGGCATTTGATAACACAGGGCATTTATGATGTGTACACTAACTTCACAATTTTGGCTGAGATGATATGAGGCTTGGCACTAATGTCTGTGCCAACAAATTATGATCAGTGAAGTTATCAGTATACAGCTGCGAGCCTTTCCAGATCATTAATGATGCCCATCTGCATGAGGTAAGAGTGTCAAACGTCATGCTTTAAAGGCCCCCTGAAATCAAATTTTAATTTTTTTTTAGCTTTTAGTATGAATATGTTAGCCTTAAGGTTATGAATAAGCTGGTGTGTTCCAAAACAAAGACAAAATTCACATTTAGGAGATAAAAGCATTCAAAACTTAGTCTCTCACTTCCGCTAAAATAGATCACGGATTTTTATGACATCACCGCGGACTTCAGCTTCTCATTACATCTTCTGTCCAATCAAATGCTCTCTAGAATCTAAAGCTTCCCGCCCCCATGCTATAAATACCACCTGGCCAAAGCAACCATTGACACAGCAATATGGGTTGGAGATGTGTGTTCGGTTGCTCAAACGCTTAAGTTTTATTCCGTTTTCCAACTGAACGTTGGTTAAGAATGAAATAGCTAGAATTTATTCACACCTCTACTATTAAGTCCAACATATCATCTGCGGTCGGATTCACTTCCATGGTGCTGTCAAGTACGACTTGCAATCTGTGAGTTAAACTAACGTTGAAACATCAAGCCTTCAAACCTACATCATCAGCCGTTCCAGACCGGAAGTAACTTTTCAGACTTTGATTAAATATTATGATGGCAAACAATTTTTTTCTGTGTATTAACTTGCACGGATTAATTTTTCCCCACAAGACTAGTAATCTGCGCTAACAAAGTAAATAAGGTCAATTTTGATGTCAGTTGGACTTTAAGTGCCAATAATTCACTTTTATTGCTAGCCAGTTGTTATATCTGGGTGGTAAATATCTTCTGTATCCACACATCACAATCTTTTTCATTTTTCTTTTAAATCATAGGGTCAGCTAAATGGAACTGAAGTTAAACCAGAACTATAAGTAAAGATAACTAAAATGTATTAGCGTCCACATCAGATTTTTATGTGCCAGTGTAAATGCAGTCTAAAACCCAAAGTATACTTCAGTTTTGACTTGAACACTTAGCGTTCGACACATGCGTATTGGAAAGTTTCATCTTTGTCCAGTGTCTGTGCTATTTCTCTCCACAAGTTATGACTGATAAAAAGGTGCGTTGTGCTCCTTTTAACTAAAGTTGCAATTATCTTTTAACCAATAGGTTGTTATTGTCATCTACAGTAGTTTTATGTTGTTCCATTAAATCGGTTCAGCAAATTCTGATTTTGCGGAGTTGGACGCCTTCCTGGGTCAATATATTTTGTTATCCCTGGGACAACATTCCTGTCTAAAAATGTAATCCTTACCATATCCCTACCCCTACCTTAAACCTACCCCTTAACCTAAGTTATCCCTAAAATCAGAAGGGAAATAATAGGTGAATAACACTGTAGGTGCACCTAACCCTGGTTGTAAGCCTAAACACTGTAAACTTGTCTCTCAAATCTGATTGGTTGATTGGAATGCTGTTCCAGGATCAACAAAGAGGTTTATCCTGGAACATGTTGCACTTGGTAAAATCAGGTTCTGCAGTCTGCACTTATGTGATATAACGCTGCTTTGACTGTCGGGAAGGTTCTCGCGGGCACCCTTCTGAAACCTAAAATGACAAATGGGACAAAATTCACACCTGAGTGTTTGTTTCGAAACTTGGTGTGTATTCTCCCTTGGTTTGGTTGGTTTAGGCATATGTGAACAAGGCAGTCGTGCTCGGATCTGCACCAAAACAGGTGGTCTCGGCCCGATTGCAAACGAACTCTGGGGCGGTTCGCTTGAGGTAACGGACCCATCGGACCAATGAACCAAATGGTATTATAATTCATAACGGGAAATGTGCTATATAAATAGCAGTAGTATCTGATTCTGTGAGTGAGCACATTGCACCTCTTCATCTTAAAATGTTGTGTAATTGCGCTTCTCCGTGCGAGAATGCTGTCCCGATGAAGCCTTGATTCCTGCTCTAGCTGCATTATAACATTCATATAGTGTTTGCGTGTGTCTTGACACTGTTAACCTCTAGACAGCGCTGGGAGATCCAGAGAGAGCACGTTTGAATTTGCTGCAGTATTAATATGAATGTAGTATAGAATTTAACAGCGGGAATGACGGCTACATTCATATAGTCTTTGCGTGTGTCTCGACAGTTACAAATAAAGCCACAATAAGCTCATGGAGCGAACTTTGCAATCATCTTGATGGATGACGCAGAGGAAACTCTGACCTATAAGAGGACAGTTGTACTTGCATGTGACTTCCGTGAACATTTTAGTACGCTTTGGAATGTTGCCTTGTGAAAGCGAACCGAACCAAGAAGAAAATGCGACATAGTAACAAATTAAGGGCGTTTTCAGTCCTATAGAGCGTTTGTTTTGTTCCGAAACAGGTACTTAGACACTACTGCTATTTATAGCACAAACGATCTACAAGACCATAAGTGCATATGCCATTTGGGACAGGGCTTATGTGAGCAGAGCATGAGAGTATCCGCAGTTACATTGTGTACAGTATGCACAACTATGCAGATGATGAAATTTCTGTCATGTGCACTGTATGCATTATGCTGTGTTTGCATCAAAGCAGCATATTTTAGTTTTTGTGCATTCACGTATGCATACAACGGACCGCATAACCTTGCAAAGCATACTTTATTTGATATTGTATGCAAACACAGGCGGTCGACACACAAAACTTTCATCTTTGTCCAGTGTCTTCGCCGTGCCTTTGCAGGAATGTCCTTGTATTCTTTTAAACTGGAGTTGCGCGTCTTTGTGGGTTTTAATGCATCCATGTTTGATGTAACTGTTGTATTGTGTAATACTATGATTGAATCACCCTGGCCGACCCCAGCAGGTGGGGTTTGTCTGAAGATTAGATAAAACAGGCGCTGGCTTCCATATGGCACTGAGACTCACTTAAGATTAAATATGTTTACTTACCCTTGGACTAGGTAAGTCAAGGCAAATACATCCATATGACCTGACCAGTGTATGGTCGCCAACATAATGACTAATTCATGATACTATTCCTCACAGGTGTTTATTAGATGGACTCAAATGTCACCATGTAGTTCCTGTCTGCGTCAGGATGGCCTCATCATTTCCGCTGGCCTTGTGCCACACTGAAATCATACACTGCATAACTGATGTCTCAAAGCTGCTGAAACATCAGTATTTTCCAGCAGATGCAGAGGGTTTGTAGCTGTTACATGCATCAAACGCGGCACACACCTGGCAAAACGCTGCGGGATACTTCTCCTGGACGCAGGTCTGACTGCAATAATGACACTGTGTGTTTCTGTGGATCTGATGTGAAAATTCGCTCACCTGAACGGTTCTATTTCATATGTAGCGATGGAAAAATGTCCCATTAATTTAAATCCTAAATCCTAAATATTTATCTCATTTGTAGCTCTGTATAGTCCAGGGAGTACTTATGCTGCCTTCACATGCAATCAGAAATCTCCTACTTCCCATTTCTTAAGTTGCGATTACAAGCTTGTCACATTCAAGTGCTTTGTTGTCAGAAAGAACAGGAATCATAGAGGACACCAGGTTTATTTTTGCCTATTTATTGGGAAAATCGTATTAATGCCAAATTGATATTTAGCGTCCCATTCATTGACAACTATATAAACATTTACCGCGCTATCTAGATAATCAGCTTGCTGACGATTCTGGTATTTTCACTGTGTATAAAACATACAATACGCTTCAAATGGTTATTCACATATGTAAATATGCAATACTTTAAGGACAAGACAAGGCGATGTAGTTGTTGTGGAGAAAACTAATAAAGCAAACTAGTCACAGCCAAAATCATTCTCCCCTCCACCATGTTTAAAGTTTATGGCCCGCCCAACTCGGTAACTTGGGTATCAAAATTATCCCTGAGCTTCCCAGTGGTAAATATGTCTTTAGAGGCATTCATGTCCAATTTTTAACTGGGAAACTCGTATTTACCATAATTCCGATAGCATGTGAAGGCAGTATTATACACAGAGAACTACACTAGTAGTTCACTAGTGTAGTACACTAGTAGTAGTACTAGTAGGACCAAGGAAGCTAACAAGGGAATTAACAAGACTAAACTGAAAGGAAACACAAGAAACATAGGCACGAAACCAAACATAATCCTGACAATAACCATATTTTTAAAGTTTTGATAATTGTTTTAATTCTATGTGAATAGGGAAGTCCACACTACAACTTTAACATCACAGAAGAACAATGTTGTTGGAATCACTCTCAGAAAGATTTTTTGAACAATAAAAATATTGACAGCCATTCATAATCCCGAGTTTAAAGAGCTTGCTTATTCAAAGCGTCAGGCGTCATAACTGCACTCTCACTATAATAAAACATTATCGTCCATTGGTGTGGACACTGGACACTATTATAGTTATTGTTCTTGGTGTGAACGGGCCTCAACACTACAACAAATAATAGCCCCTGACCACCCTAACTTTAACCTTATATTTGGTATCCAGATAGATAGCATTACTGTTTGTCCATTCATGGTTTTTCTGTATTCTGAACCATGAAGTCTGACATTTACTTCACACACTGTAAAAAAAAAAGAAAAGAAAAAGTGATCAGTTGACTGGACTTAAAAAAAGTGAGGAAATCCGTAAATACATTTCATGCGTAATTGAACAAATTAAGTTATGTGGAATTGTAAAGTTCACATAACTTAATTTGTTCAATTATGAATGAAGGTTATTTTCTCAATAATTTTAAGGCAATGGGTTTCCTCACTTTTTTTAAGTTAAGTCAACTGATCACTTTTTACAAATTGCATGATTTAGTTGACCAGTAAAATTCAGGTTCTGGGTCAGGATTTGGGTGTATATAGCCTACTGTTAGAATGTCTGATTTATTATACCGAATCGGTTAACCTCAAACTGTTCTCTCTCTTTCATATGTAGATTTGGACAATCTGATTCATTCTAGTGAATCGGTTCTTTCAGACGGTTCATTTAAATGATTCACAATAGTATCACTGATTTAAATCAGTGTGGAACATTTTAGGCATTCTCTTCCATAGTGGAATATTGTATTTAAATTGGCTGTTTATTGCTATATTTTTGCCTCAGTTATATGAATGAACTTATATTGTAGTTTAAATGTATTATATTTAGTGTAAATAAATACTGAACTTTCAAGAGATAGTCTTACTCTAAATTGGAAACTTTATGCATATATATTCCTAAATTGGATATGAATTTGAATTGAGGAAGCAAACAGTGTAGACATAAAATTGGATTTTTAAAATTAAGTAGAATTAAAATGAATTGAAATTCAAAGAAATTCATATACTGCAAGTATTTTTTGTATAAAAAAAGACGGAAAAAATGACAAATCATTAGCTTGACAAAGCCTTGTTTGACAAAACACTATCATATGGCTAAAGAAGAATTAAAATATAGCACATACGTAATACTGTCTTCTATTAGTGGTGCAGTTTTTTGTGGTTTTTTTCTGCTTGACAGAAGCCAGGCCATTATACGCTTTCATTGCATTCAAGCAGCATAAACATTCCTCAAAAATTCTCTCCGTGCTTCATGGAAAAAAGAAAATCATGCAGGTTTGGAACGACATAAGGGTGAGTAAATGATGACAGAATTTTCATTTCTAGATGAGCTATTCCTTTTAAAAGCCGAGGAGGAAGATAAATACAGTGAGACAGAGCGAGACAGTGAGAGAGGAGTGCGTGTGTGAGGGGCGGGTGAGATTTTCACAGTGTGAAGGACAAAGTTAGTGACCCGTAGATTATTCAGAGGAGATTGTGTTTCAGGGCCATCTGAAGGTCAGACTGAATATTTTATCTCTCTGCTCTCCATAATTTGCTTTCAGCAGTTGGAAACTGTTTAATCACAGACGGCTGCATAGAGGTCATCCTTACATCAACATTTGATCTGTTAGCAGCATAAATTATAGGGGAGCTACAAACTTCCTTTTTTAATAGCAAAATATTTGTAGAGGGCCAGATGTTACTGACTGATTTGCAACTGTTTTGTAACCTGACGTATTTCATGAAAAAAACTCTGCACGTGGACTTCACACTAGAGGCTATATTTGTTTGCCGGACGCAGATAACAGTTGCGCAATGAGGGGTCAAAAAAGGTCCCCATTTTCACACTATGAAGGGTCATGGCTGCTATTGACTGGAGCGCAAGGTTGATGTGACTCATTTAAACTCCATTTGTATTTGTCCGGTCAGTGCTTTCCACCTCATTTAATTTATTTAATCGATGATATGTACCTAGAATATTCATATTTTCATTATACTAATTTATAATGCTTAATCTATGCACATATGATGACATTTAAACACGGAAAGCAATATGTCATTGATATCACGGTGTCTTGGAAATGTACTTGTGTAGCAGTGTAGTCAGCAGTCATTGATCTGCAGTGCCGTATGCTGAGATTTCCCCGGAGTGGATCAACCCGACTGCCTGTGAGCGTCTCAGAGGGACGAGAAATACGCCTGGGACTGCAGTGCTGTCCTAGTGCACTAGTATCACTGTATCTATGCTGCAAGTAAGTGATGTGACACATCAAAACTAGAATACACCCATTACAGGACTGTATAACATGGGCTCCACTGCAGTTCTGGGTAGTAACTGATTTTGTGTAATCTGGATTACATAATTAGATTTCAAAAACGAAGTACTTGTAATAAGATTATATTACATTTTAAAATTCAGACTACACAGAAATCATTTCACTTTTAAGGAGGGTTTTCTCAACATGCAAGTCCTGACGAACACATTCTGAACAGATTTCAAAATACTTTTTCCTGTGTTTCACAGACACGGCTTAAGCCTAGTCCTAGACTAAAATGCATGTTTGAGCTGTTTTAAAACGAAAGCAACTTGATCTGACATATCTTAAAATTTGCCAGTGCACCAGTAATGTTTGTTTCTAATGCACGTTTAAAAAAAGCTGCTTAATTGTCCTAATTAAACAAAGGCCTAATCCTGGCTTAATCTAAGCCCTGTCTGTGAAACCAGGCTTTGGCATCATACACTTGCCGACTTTGCAAATGGAAAAAAAATTGCATCATACACTAAACGACTGAGGATCATACACTTTCAAATCGTTCTGAACACAACAAACTCACACAGAAACACAGGAGATCATCACAGTAGTGGTGTGTTTCCGTTCACCATCTCAGAGTCTTCTAAAAAAAAAATCAGCATCCTTAGAAACGCTTTGAACAACTCAGAACGTCATTGGAGAAAGGCATATAGTTCATCATAACATCGTAATATACATCATCCACCCGCTATATTGCTAAATGTACACGATTTTTCATATCAACAGAAAAATATACCAGGATAACCTGGCTTCTCTTGAGACTCCTGTGCTTCACAGCACAGTTAATAATATGCTAAAGTCCGCACCCCT
Organism: Alburnus alburnus; assembly: GCA_029874995.1. Classification (NCBI taxonomy): domain Eukaryota; kingdom Metazoa; phylum Chordata; class Actinopteri; order Cypriniformes; family Leuciscidae; genus Alburnus; species Alburnus alburnus. Next base: position 14,840 of record JAPMNU011397113.1, read on the forward strand.
TGTGACGGGATTGGTTACAAGGTAGTTTGTGATGCAAGAAACACCGTCAATTTCAAACCGCGTTTTTGAGACTGACTTTGTCACTGCAGAAATGGTGTTGACTTATGAATTTGCACATGGTTTGTCTTAAAGCTTATCGAAATCACCACATAGACATATAAACAACATTAAAAACTTGATTTTCACCACAGGGGGACTTTAAGGAGAAGATATATTTGACAAAACATTATATGGGCATTCAGACTAAATGGTCATTTATTTGTATTGATATATTTTATATATTTGAAAAATATAAATAAAACAAGCAATGCGATCCGGCAATCTAATTTTGTTGGATCGCATTGCTTGTTTTCAACATAGACACGTGTGAGAGAGAATGACAATGTGAGTATGTGTGAAAAACAGAGAGAGAGAGAGAGTGAGACAGGCTTGTTGTGGACTGCAGACTCCCCCCTTAAACGGGGAGTTTTATCTCTACTACGTACGGCCTGTTAAAACAGCCTCAGACTGTTCCATGCTGCTCTGATAATGAGCAAACAGGGGCAATTGAATGTCAATGCCCCCGTGGGAACAGAGGAAATGTGCCCGGGGGGGCCATGGCCGCTCTCCCCCTCCTCCCCCTGAGCGACCGGAGAGAGAGAGAGGCGGTGTAACCTTGCGGAGTTGTCTTTTCGTCCTCTGATCGGCTCACTGGGTGAGGGGGGTCTCGCTGACAGCTGAGTTTCCCCCACAGGTGGGCCTCATGCAAACAATGCAGATTGGGCTGTTTTAAAGTCAAAGGATGATTCTGACCTTCCAGAACTTCATTAGGACGTGACCTTTGGGTGTATTTATCGTTGTAGACCGTTGATCTTTCATCTCTCCCAATTTGATTGATAATATAGACATGTTATCTAGGAATGATTCAACTATAAATGTAAATTCTGTCACTTTTTATTCACCCTCATGTCATTGCAAAACCCGAATGCTGTTTGTGCAATGTACGTTGTAGAACAAAACCTCAAAGTATCGTCAAGTTATGTTTACCAAAGACCTTTACTCATAACCTGAAAAATAACTGTTATAAAAGCCCATAGGAAAATTTCGAGGGAACCAGCAGTGAATTAGACTTCCAGGTTGTGACATCATCTCTGCACCACTTTGTTTTTTTCTTTTTTCTTTTTCCCTCTATTTTTACTTTTATATTACCTTTACCATTATCTAACGCGCACTTAAAGTTAATCTTTACTAGTACTTTACCAAAACACTAATAATTTTATAATACTGTTAAATATAATCTTTAGGAAATCTTAAATATAAATTTTTCATGTTGTTTTCATGTTTAATTTAGACAAAATTTCATATTTATATATAATATTAGTATAAAATACTATTTTATCTTATACTATATTATAAAATATGTAATAGTTAATTAAATGATTAATATTCGGGGTAGATCGATATTGGATTTTGCCGATAAAGAGTCTGGAAAATCTGGCTAATTAACAGAACGGAAGAACACGGATGAATTAAGCAAACAAACAAACAAAAAGATCTGGGACTCTCAGCGTTGATTTTTGCCAGTAACTGGGAGTCCCATAAAGCAACTGCCAATATTTCAGGCGACCTCTAATCATTTTAATTACTTTTAATGTAACATTTTCAATATTTATTAGCATCATACAGAGCCCCTTTTACAAAACACTTGTGTTGTTTGCAAGCAAACGCAAAGTTTCTCGAGGAACGCAAAACATTTGCGAGAGAACGCAAAAGAATTGAGATATAATTTTTCCTCCTATCTCATATTTTTTTCCCTTCACCATGTTCCTTTCAGGGGCTCTGTAGTATCGCCATTAACATGAAAAATTTAATATAAGTGCAGCTTTAATATTTGATGTATTCCAAGTGTTCTAAAGCCATAGGATAACTTTCAGAATGAATTTTAAATGATATTTGGTCTAGAGACACATAAGAACCAATAATGTTTGATCATGTAATTGACATTTTATTTGATGCAGTGATGCCTCTATATTAGATTTGAAAACTACAGTGAAAGGCAGGTGCAGTCATAGCTCTATCAAATGGCTTCAGACTTTGGAAAATAGCACATAGTTGAATGAAATCTCTTGAGGGTGAGTAAATATTTAATTTTGGGGTAGAAAAGTAGATACCTCCACACACAGAGTTCCTTCTGTTTCATCCACAGTGGAAGCTGAGGTCTGTAACACACATCCTAAACACAAACACAATCCCCTATCAACCACAACAGCAGAAATCTGACACGGACGAGGATGACATGAGGTTCAATAACTCTATCCTTCTAACGCTGGGTAATAAAATCTCACCCAACTGTGTCACTTAGAAAGCTGATACACTGGCTTTTATAATGTGTTTATTCTCAATCTGGAAAGATTCTGACCCACAACAAAGTCCTTCTCGTAGAAAAGAAGAAAATATCGGTGGCTTCTCCGGAGAATGGCGTGTTAAGTTAGAAACAAGGCCAGACGCAACATGACAGGAAAGATGTCAGAGCTTGTTTGTCACCTGATGAGAACCATGTCTCGGTGTCAGTAACATCTCAGACGCATACGACGCCTCCTCCGAGAAAAAGATCTTCAGGATCGCAGCAGGGAAAAGATCAGAGAGCGAAAGAATAGCAACGCCGGAGAGTGCTGTGATGGCACATTCAAATCTCATGGCTGCCTGGAAATGTTTTTACAAGGGGCTCTGTCCTTTCCATCTGATAGTCAAATGAGGCAGAAGAAAAGCAAAGCAGCCCCTCCCAGACCACTCTCTCTCTCGCTCTCTCTCTCTCTTATATCCAGGGATTAACCAAAGACCACAAAGTAGGTCAAGAAGACACGCTCGGAAAGCGCAAGGAAGGATAGACCGCAAACCACCTCTCTGTGACAGGCCAGGACTTGTCCTTCTGCTAGATTTCGCAGCATTTACTCACACGTACGCACACCAGCGGCAACCTAGATTTCAAATTTGAGCAAAGACACAGAAGTGACAGCCAAAGTGTTTGAGAGCCTGCGAATGTAGGTTAAATGCTGGAGATGTAAAGATTGACATCCAGAGTAAATACTCTCTTCCCCATCAGTCACCGGGGAGCTTTTAAACTTATTTATTCATGAAACGACAAGCTCAAATCACTCATCAGTTTTGATTAACGCAGGGAACGTCGTTTCGGAAACCATTTTTATGGCATGAATGCACCAGAGACGCTGTTCAGAGACGTTCTCTAGACGTCTCTCGCCTCAGAGACTTTTTGTGCCTTTGAGCCTCAGGGAGCGAAAAAGACTAAGGAAAAAAGGATGAAACCGTCCTCCCGCCTCTTTCTGACACATATCATGGAGATATCAAGAGGCTAACGGTTGCTCAGACGGACTTTGAACCCCTGCGAGTGTAACGCTCGCTTTAATACCTGCGATGATCAGTCGCTGAGCGCTCTGAAAGCTTCCTGTTCAAGATATAATCCTGTGAGGGCTATTTATAGACGTATATTTGGAGCCCTGCAAAAACAGAATATTAAATCTTATGCCTTCATGCCTGTCTGATTATTTATGAATACATCTTTATCTAGGTCATGACTTTGGATGCTGTGGTGATCACATGTGTCGTTTACTCTCAGTTTAAAGGAATGGTTTTCATAAAGCCTCATTCAAGTTGTGTATTTGTTTTTGTTTTTTGTTTTTTTTTGGTACATTTTATTTTTTTAATGCCAGACTGCATTTAATGCATAAATACTTTTGCCTTGATGAATTAATTCATTTATTTATTTTAATATTTTGCACATTATATCCTGGTTCATGTTATGTTATGGGT
>JAPMNU011397186.1:0-15158 GCA_029874995.1 Alburnus alburnus
ACCCTCATGTTGTTTCAAACCTGTATGAATTTATTTCTTCTGCTGAACAGAAAAGAAGATATTTAGAAGATTATCAGTAACCCATTGACTTCCATAGTAGGAAACAAATATACTATGGAAGTCAATGAGACCCAAAAACTGTCTGGTTACAGATAATCTTCTAAATATCTTCTTCAAAAATTGCTATTGAACATCTGTCCCAATATATAGAGAACATCATCACAATAGAAACTGGAATATTATTTTGGATACACAAAAATGATATAGAAGTTATGTGTTTGAAACCAAATTACTGCTACTACTAGAGAAAACGCAAACTTGTGTAGTTAGATTTTTAACTCAAAACCTTACTGCGGTAAAGCCCTTGTGACAACTTCTCCAACGAGCCCCACATACTGTAATAGTTTTGCATGAGGACATTATATACGGTCAATAGGATATCTTTTGGGAATTCTTTCCATTCTTCTCTAATAAGGTGTCTTTACAGTCCATTCATCTTTAACTAGAAGCCCACAGTCTTAAAGGCAATGCAAAGGGAGGACGGCTGCGTCTGGGGTGGCCAAGACAGACTGATCCAGACCCTCGAGGTGAAACAGGGTAGATTGACAGCTGTGTGAAAGCATGACTCAGCCGCCCTAACACAAACGGCCATAATAGCTCACGGCAGCACCTCTCAGACTGGAACGCACATGGACACACCTCCCCTGCTAATTCCTCTCACTTCCCTTTCTCACCAGCCGCCTCTAATTCCCACAGTCCCTCTCTCAGTGTCTCTCCCTTCATTTTACTATTGGTTAATTTATCACGAGAGCCAAACTCCGTGGCAGTATATCAGGGTGGGAGAGTTACAGCTCAGACTCTGAGGTGAGATTTCCCAAAGGAAAGATTCCAGTGACACCCGGCTCTACTTTCCCCGCTCTTCATTACTGCGAGTGTACACTTGGCTAGCGCCGCGGGCTATGGGGGGCAGACTGCACTATAAGATAAGGGAGCCGATAGCCGGCTCTGTTGCTGTGGATGTCTGCTGTCACTCTGATACCGGCAGCGGTCTTCCGGGAGCTGTGTGTCATTACAGATGCAGTGTTGTGTAATTAGGTAAGGAAGAGGTACAATCTCTCTCCACTTATAAGATTGGATAGCACCAGGAAAAATCGAGGAGAGAGGGAAGCCGACTTGCTTGTAAAGCAGAAAAGGTACAGGTTGTTCTTACTTTGTATAACCCAGAGCACCAGCCTCAGCAGCAGCACTATGTATTAGTAATCATAGGAAGTAAAGTCAGCACGCCGCATGAAAACTGCTGCGCATCTGCTCTTGTACATGCTCTAATCAAAGTGATTGACAGGTCTGTTACATGTCTAACAGGCAGTGTCGTTCAAACATTCTAAGTTGAGGAGTAGAAGGCCCATTTTCACCAAGAACAATTGGTATATATGCATCCTTTTTTTATTATTATAAATGCGTGTTGCGGTCATCTGGCGTTTTAAATGCTCAAGCTTATTTATTCTGAGGTGAATTCTGACTGGCTGTCAATGTTTTTATCATTCATTAACTGGATAAAAAAAGCAATCTGAAAGGGATTCCATCGATATTGTTGCTCTGTGTCATTATCATCAACTTCTGTATTCTCATAGAACTTAAACGATTATTAAAACTTTATAGTTATTGTTATAGTTAATGTCCGTAGTGTGAACGGGCCTCAATGTAAACAGTGGGAGTAATACTAATGAGCAATATGAGGAGAACTCGTTTGTAAGTTGGGGTACGTTTACACGACAAAGACATGCTTTAAACTGATACGTTTTTCCTTTGAGTTTTCCACATACAGACGAAACCATTGTCAAAATGATATTCCATTCATACGGATCCGCGGAAATGACTAAAAACCCTGTATTCGGCTGCCAGGCCATAAGATGGCAATGAAACACTATAGACTGAACATGTAATACACATGTGCTTGTATTGAATCATCATCTTCAGAGATTCACGTTTTTGTTGTTTACACAAAGACCGTTTTCAAAAACTTGCACACTGAAACCGGTTTTCAAAAGTTAGCATTTTCAGGCACTCAAAACGGCGTTGTCGTGTAAATGAACGTCCAAAACGCATAACAATTTTTACAGTTTTTGGTTGAAAACGGTATCGTGTAAACGGCTCCTTAGCTAGCTTAGCTTCAATGATAATGTTCCCCTGTGTCATTATTGTTATAGTTGTGGTGGACTTCCCTATTCTCATAGAATTAGAACAATTATTACAACTGTATAGTTATAGTTATTGCCCTTGGTGTGAAAGAGTCTTAACTCTGAACGCGTATAATCAGCAGGATAACGGCAACATAACGAAGAAAACCCGTGTGTAAGTTTGCTAGAGCTCTCGTGTGATAATTCCGTCAGAGTGGAGATTCTTCTAATTTGGGCTCTGATAGTTTGTTTTGGGTTTTAGGGCTCAAAACAAACTAATTCCATTGGAATGGAAAGGTAATGCTATTTGCACAGCTGATATTACGGATTAGGGTGAGTACAAGCGCAACAGATTGTGTGTCCAGTGTCTGGTCAATGAAAGTGGAAGCGTGCTTGTTTGCTCTGTGATAGTTAAGCCTGGGCACACACAGCGTTACCCGTACAGCCAAATAAACAAGGAATTGAGCTCTGAGCCATTAAATAATTACAAATGCCTGCCTCCAATGGCCAAAGCATCCACAAGGCCACAGCTGAAATCTCGCCGAACCACAGTGGCCATGTCGGACACTATTGTAAAGTCGTAGATTACAAATTTCCTTGACAAATCCATACCTTGAGTAGGATTTATTTGCGGTATCTCAATGAGTTTTGGCAGTTATAGGCAAATTCCGCTCTCTCTGGGCATCCTACCACTGGCTTTGATTAAATGGTATTATATCGTGTTTGTCGGCGCTGAAGCGTAAGATACAGGCTTAGATGAAATGCTGTTGGAATTCGGCACAAGCTCTTTTTCTCCCACCATTGATGTGCCATGTAATAGACAAATAAACCCATAGAGACGGGCACTGGTGGATGTGAAATGCGCTTTCAAAGATGCCCAGGCTGGACGGATGGTTAAATGAGAAGACAACCTGGAGCCTAGAGACAACGACAGGCAGTTCACACACTCTTACACCAAATGTCATAAAAGCATGTTGGGGCTGTTTCATTGTACCTTCACACTTGAAAAAGTTCAGAATAACGTTAAATTCACAATAATGGATCATTAGTGGTGATTTGAACAAACCACTTGTGCTACAAACATGAAGGATACGTGAAATAGTGGGGCTTGTTGAGGACAGGTGTGCTATTACTTTGAGTGATCAGACCTACATCATCCACTTGTTTCTGTGCTAATAGTTTGCCACAAATTGGCACATTAAGTGCAACAATTTACGCAAGCAATTTATGAATGATGGCCCAATCTTACTTAAATTTTAAAAATTCCATGGTCTATCACTAGTAGTTCTTGGAGAGTGATTAGGTAACACTTGACTAGTGATGCATTGTATGACCTTGTTCAGAGTAAAAAAAGAAGACAATTGCTCACATCTCAGATACGTTAAAGTGTCATGACAATGCTTTATTTTTTATTTTATTTATTTTTTATGTTTATTGAAGTTCAATTTCAATGTTAATAAAGTTTTTTTGCACAATAAAATAAAATAAAACCAATATATACCCAGAAAAAAATCTGACCCTTTGTCTGAAATGATCAGTTTTTAAGGGGCGGCTCCTTTAAGGCTTGTCAGTAAACGGCCACTGTTATGATTGGCTAAAGTCATTATATTACATACAAAGCATTATGAAATCATTTACCTACGGTTTGTGATGCAGCTGCTGTCAGATCCAATACAGTTGCTGCTTCATCTTTCAACAAAAGTTTATTTGCAAACTCTCCATTGTTTACAAGACAAATGCTCTGAACAAACATATAATATAATCAGACACAATCCGGGATGCAATAAAAGTAAACGATTAACTTCTGTACAGAGACGCAAAAGAACGGTTTAAACTGGATGTGTCAGGTATGTCAGAAACTGAACACGCATCTGTATATTATATCCAGTAAAGACAGTATCAGTGATCGTAATGGGTTCTATTTGCTTTTGACGCAAAGTGACACTCATATACAATGTCAGCTGTTAGCAACTGAATGGCAGTAGGTGGGGCCTAAGGTGCGATGATGTATAACTATTCGATGATGTCACACATTTTGTGAGCGTCATTTCCCGTGATAATAAATAAAAATAAATAATAAATTAAATAATAATAAATTAAATAAATTATTAAAAAAAAAGCTTGGGAGTTAAATGTTTTAGCATAGCATAGTGCATAGCAACACCATGGCAACCCCCATTGCACAGATTGATTTTTGCACAGGCAAGCATTACTTACATTTCCTTCAGAAAATATAAAAATAGTCATTGCTTTAATGATGTGTGAGGTTGTCTTTCTTTTTTTCTTGATTTTCTTTGGCTGACAGAAATGCAGACTGGCACAGTCGGTCCTTATCTCCCCGTTTCATTCTGATGTGAACCACACACTGATAAAATGTGATCTCATTAAACAACAAACAGCCAGGGAAAACAAAAAATGAAGGGAAAAAAAAAAAGACAACAAAGGTAGCGGCAAAAGAGTAGCTGTCTACAAAGTTACACTAGAAGATTAAAAAAAAAAAAAAACCACTTTAAAAAAGTTTTTTAACGCCAATTATTCCAAGCTACTAATTGATAAGCAATGAGAAAATAAACAATGCTGATGACAAACAATTTCTTTGAGCTTATATTTATTTTAATGCAGGTTAATTTATGCTTTTTGCTGTTATTCAAAGACTTGGCGGATTAATTAGCACAGAACGGTTGATAGCTCGTTGCATTCTCTGTCAACGTACGCCATCTGTAGCGGCACGCTGATTAATGAACAGGTGCGTTCAGATGTGCTTTCATCAGGCTTGCTGAGACAGGCCACTCACACCTCCTAATCTGCTGCTGGCTGTGGTACAGGAGTCCCATTTGCTCCTCACCCCGTCACAAAACACTAAATCCTTTTTTCTTTTCATGCTTACAATGGACAAAATAAAGTGCTAAATGCAATTTACTGATGGTCATAGATACAATGATTCATTGCGGAATTCAAAGGTTAAAGAGCAGGTTGATATACAAATCAAATTCACATTGGGCCTCGATCATGAAACACGACCAGAGGTAGGTTTACCAAAAGCATTGCCAACTATGGTTGCGTTTCTTGATTGTGTTGTGGCACAGCTCAACAAATCAGTTTTTTTTCGAAACCACGGCTCCGACGAACATTCGCAAACAGCATGGCAAAGTTGTGCACAACAACAAAGTTCATGCACAACAAGAAGAAACTTGAAAAGGAAAAAAAAAGAAAAAAAAAGCAAGCTGGCATTTGAATATATACAAACGTCATTTAAGTATTTTAGTTTGTCAAGAGATTTAAAGCACCGTTTTTGAAGAGTGTGCATGTGAGTGCGTGCTCTAGTACGTAAGAACGAGCCTATTGAATCTGGAAATAAACCAAAACTGTAAAATTTAGAAAACAGGAGATTTAGTCCTCAGATGCCATGTGTCACTTCTGTCTTCTTTATCGCTTTATGTACTGCATTTCCCACCACTAATTGCCTGGACTCATTGTGTGATGATTGCTTCCACCTGTGTATTATTATCTCGTTTATGTTCTTTTATATAATCCCTGTGTGTTCAGGCAAAGTCTTGCTACATGTTAGTGTAACACTGCATTTCAGGACACTATAACCAATGGATATTCGATTACGATTATGGAAAACCACAAACCATGATTTTTTGTTTTGTTTTAAAAAGGTTAACATATCCAGTTCCAGTTTAAAACAACAATACTAATAAAAAACCTAGACTCTACTGATCAACGTACTTAAGATTAAAAATGTTGGGAAACACTGTGGTAAACAATGCTACATCAAAAACAGTAAGTATAAAGAGTTTTGTTAGCCTGAAGTTTGTGGCATACCATTCACTAAAGCCAGATGCTAAGCAAGAGAAAATGAGGTATAAGTGTGCACATCTGGAGACAGATGATGTGTTCTCAAAAGTAAGTGTGGCTAGCTGCGGTCCGTTAATAGCATGCTAAAATGGAGGATTTTTAATTGATTCTGTGCAGGTGTTTGTTCAGGCAGCTCTGTGGTGTATGTTAGAGTATCCAGCATCTAATTAGCTCTGGGATTTCATGTCTTCGTGTTCAGTTCTTAAAGTCCGGGTGATGTTATATGCATACATTAATATGCTATCTCTCTTTCTTGCTTTGTGTAGTTGTTTATGAGTTTTTGCACACATATTTCACAGTGTGAATGTTTTATACGGAACGTTTTTCAGTATAATACATTGCATATGCAATTATATCTAGTACCTTTGAGAGTTTGAGCAGAGAGCTGATAGAGCGCGATAACAAATAACAAGTAGTAAGCAGAAAAATAAGAGCAACAAGAAGACTCAGGAGCTTATTGTGGTTTAACCTGAAAGCTGGCACCTTACTGGCAGGAGGCAGCCTTCAGAGTCAAGTGAGATGAACAGGTGCTTAGAAGAAGAACCAATGGGAAGAACTCGATACTCAAATGGATGTTCCTCTGACCCCGAAACCGGTCAAAAGAAGCCATCCTGAAGGACATCTCAATTCTCTAATTGCACCGTGAGGAACGAGGAGTGAGGAAGCACAGGTGTATCCTGCATTAGTCTTTCTTGTCGAAAAACCTGACACACGTATACATTCCAAACTTACCAAACTTCAACAACATAAAGGCAGATACCATCAGCACAGCTGATGACGTTTTGAAGTGATGAGCAAGAATAATGTGCAAATAAGGGTATGTTTACACAACATAGATGTACAAACATGGAAAAGTTTTTCGCGTACATGCGACAATTTTGTCAAAACGATCCCCGTTCACACAGATCCGCAAAACACTACTAAAAACCTTGTATTATGCATGCCAGGCCAGTAGTTGGCGATGTCACTTTGTAAATAAACACTACACGCCTATTGACTTAACACGTTATATGTATGCGCATGACATCACAGTTTTCACAATTTTGCGTTTTTGTAGTTTACACGGAGACGATAACAGTATCGTTTTCAAAAACATTCACTTTGAAACCCGTTTCAAAAGTTTGTGGTTTCAGGCCCCCCAAAACACTGTTGTCGTGTAAAGGAACGGCCAAAATGCATTAAAAGTGTTCCGTCTTTAGTTGAAAACGGTTTTGTGTAAACAACCGCTAAGATCCCCTTAGATTCCTCCATCGTCATTTTCTTTCCTTGCATCCTTTCCTCATATAAAGGGGTTGGAGCTGAGAGGGGTTTTGGCTAATGTTCTGGAAAAGGTTTTCTCAGTTATGAGTAACGTTAATAGAACGTTTGTTCAAAGTTATCTGGTCTTTACTTATGTTCTCAAAATTTAGCACAAAACATTATTCATACATTAATGCAACATTTATTTCTGAAACGTTTTAGTTGGACTGTCGTCCGACATTTTTTAAAAAGCAATGTTCCCATAATGTTTGCAAAATGAATCAATGGAATGTTTCCCTAATGATTGCATAACCAAGAATAATAAAAAAAGAACATTCAGAGAACATTCAAAAATAACGTTTACATAACCTAATGGGAACGTTAGCAAAACTTCCTTGGAACATATTTTTGATATCTAAATATATATTGATGGAAAATTGTAATTGAAGGGTGAAATATTCTCACAATGAGTATTTTTCACTTATATCATTCGGACAAGTCACATTTGTAATTTTATGCATTAAATGATCAATCAATGATGTTCTGTCATTCTATTTTTTCCAATCTATACATTTTGGTTTATAATTATTTTAAATGATACATTTAGCTGAACACCTATCAAATATAATAATACACTTTAAATACAGATGTTTTGATAAATACTGCATTTAATTATTTTAGATAATATTTAATATTTCAGAAAATGGTATTCATCTGAAATTAAGTCTTTTTGAAGACTTGATCTTTCATCAAAGAAGTGTCTTATGCTCATTCCAGGCTATATATTGATTTGGTCAAAAACATAATAGTCATAGTATTTAATATTATGACATATTATAACATTTAGAATAACTATTTTCGGTTTTAACATGTTTCGTGTCCCATTATAGGAAGGCCAATGAGTGTTTAAGATACTGTATCTCTTTTACTGATCAATAACTGGAAATGTTCAATAGTTGTTTTGGTAGGAAGACTAATATTTCCATATGACTAAACCAATTTAGTCATTGTTAGATCTTTAGTGAGATGATTATATAAAGTATTGCTACATTTAAGACATATGTTCATCCTGTCTTCCATCTTCAGCTCTTCCTTTTGATATCATCTCAGTTCATTACTAGCTACATCTATCCATATACTAAAAGCCAAATCTTGCTGTCTTTAATATGAAGATGCATCAAAGCCGAAATATGTTAAACCTTGATCAAAAATGATCAAATAAAACTTTTACAATTTAAAAAAAAAGATACATAATCATAAATAAACAAGTGTGAAGCCAAACCTGAATGTTACACTTCATTTAGAAAGACGGTCTCGGCTATCACTCGGCTTAAAAGAAACACACTAGATATATTCGTCAGCAAATGTCTCGGATAGTAAAATACTTTTTCAAAACAGCTCTGGGGTCTGTTAGACATCCACCCTCAACTCTTTTACATTCACCTGACACAAATCAACACAGACTATCGGACTGCTCTGTGAATTGCATGCCTCTTGATAGGCCACAAATTAGCATTCAAAACTCTCTCGCCGGTTTATGACATGGAGGATATTAAACCCTTTCCTTTAATTGTGTATTCTTAGATTGTGGGGCATTTGCATAGTGGTTGTTTGGTCAAAGAAAAACTGACTTGCTGTAAGAGCAAAGGTGCTGATCTCTCCTCCTAATGAGAACAGGCTCACATCTGCAGGGACCCCAGAAGCCCACAGACGCAACCCGTCATATTCAGTGCAAACAGATTTAGCCTGGGGCGCCTGATTCACTCTTTTACTGCTCTGTGTAAAACAGAGGCTTTTATATTTTTGTTCTCAACCATTTTCAGCTTAGCTCAGAGCTGCACCCCAAGGACCTACATCTTTTGCTGATAAACCCACATGTAAATCTCTCGTGATATTTTGATGTTTTTATTGTTTGTTTAGCAACCATGCGAACAGTGGGCAGGGTTGAGTTTTTGACAAAGAACGTCTGATCCAAAATCGATATTTCGGCCCCAGAAAATATTTGGATCCTTAAGCCACACTTACAATGCATGAATGTCTTGATGAAAGCATCCGAATACTTTCCAGTGGTCAAACGTTCATTGTTAATGTGATAAACAATGCTTGTGAACCCGAGGGGAATTGAATTACAGTAACATACATGCACTTAGAGTGTGTTCACTCTTGGCAGTTTTGGTTTAATTAAAACAAACTCTGTGCGGACCGAGACCCACATTTTCAGGGGATTTCAGTCCACTTCCAAATGAACACTGGTGCGTTTTGGTTGAAATATGAACTCTTCATGGACCAAAGACATCTAAACGAACCAAAAGCCAGATGTGGTGTCACAAGATGTGAGCCTAAAAAGGACCGAATGCTCAAATACACCTGTTTCACGAGTTCACACTTACATATAATTTTGAGGGAGTAGGATTTAATGCGTATTTGGCGTGCTGTCCGGAGGGAGGGCTCCGAGCTCGGAATTCAGCCCGAACCCAGAGTACTCCCCCCGTATGTAAGTGCTTAGAACTAGAAGTGTGGAGAAGGGGTGGTGGAAGGATGCTGCAAACTGTCAATGGATCGAGGTAAGACTGCTGAGTCTATATATACCCTCTTGTCATTGATTGCTGAGTGCTATCTACTCGTGTTATTTATCTGAACGTGCTCCTCCCGAACTTAGTTAATAAAACTTCATTTGTTTCTCGTCACAGGCGGTACCTTGCCCATTACAGTTGAGTACAGGTGTTGGAACTGTGTCTCCTTGCAGATCATCTTAATTTTTGTGTTCAACGGAGGAATTCCTGTTGCTGTTTTGACTCCTTTACACATCTTAATATAAGCTCTTAGTGAGTTCTCAGCTGGTATGTGAAGACATACAAGCATATTTAGCCCAGTACACAGCATTGTTTTGGAAGTTCCGTCGCAAATCAACATTATAAAAGCTGTCAAATCAGGTTGTGATTTTATCCTTATTCCTTTTGTTTTGTATCTTTAGGTTTTGTGTTAAAAACTAAAGCGTGAACGCTAAACGAACCAAGACTAAACATATTATTTTCTTTTTTTGGTCTAGACCAAACGAACCAAGAGAACTTAACTAGAAGTGTGAAAAAAATGGCATTTTCTTTCAGCTACTTGGTATTTTCTATTTCTCAAAAAAGTATCATGGTATATACAAAGCTTATACATGGAACACATGCACATAAATATGATGCATCTTTGGGTTAAAGCCAAGAACAAGTTTAAATCTCATAATACATTTCAACAACATGTTTATTTCATATTGTTGAAATGTATGTGTGATGTTAAACTTGCAACAGAATATCGGATGAATTTGCTCAGCAGATCTTCAGGTTAGAGTTCATTTTTGTATATAGACCAGCAGGTTCTCCTTGAGCGGTGGAGAAGTCATTGAGTATTTTGTCTGCATTACTTGAAGTAACGATGATGCCCTCTGAAAAATCGGAGAGGTCGATATTTGTTAAAAAGTGGAAATTGTATCCTTCATATGGATTCATAATCAGGCTGAATTAGAGAATTCTGGATTCATTTCTCAGGGAATATAAAGTGAGTATAAAGTCTCCGCTACAAAAAATCCATTGGAAATGTATACCATTGTTACCCAAAAAAAAAAAAAAAAAAATTCTTTAAGCACACACATTTTTATATTGTGGGAAAGAGAGGCTTTTTGTCACATTATTCACTGGTTAAGTTATCACAATGGAAACCTTCCATTAAACAGCATATAGATTAGTTAGTGGCTTTTCAGCCGGTTAAACAATTATGAAGCTCAAAACAATTATGTATAAGGTGACATACAGAATAATCAATCCATTGTTTTGGTCAACAGAAACAGTAACTGTAACAGAAAATGTAAAATTCATTGAAAGGACAACATTTAAAACATGTGTAACAACGTGCACCGTCCCAATATGTGACCTGATTATGAAAAACACCCTGAAAACATATTTATCTCCAAATATACATTTATTTCCATTAGGTGACGCTTGTCTGAACACTGTGTGTGTCAGGGTAGTTTTGTGTTACTTGCCCTACCAAATTGCTATTATAAAATATGATGATATTTTGAACAAATAAAAATAATCCAAAATGTTTTGAATTTGATGTTTTAAACCAACAAAACCACTGCTAGAGAAAGCAGTCATTGTGTAATTTGACTTTTATTTTATTTTATTCTTTACTGAAAACCCTGACAAGCCCTGTCCTGACCTACTTTCTGATAAGGTTCTAAAGTTTAACTAACTCTTTTGTTAATTATTTAAATAATTTGAATGTTTATTTGCCATCAATTAAATAAAAAAATGCAATAATTTTATCTGCACATTAATTCCCCTCTGTTTGTTCTCTGTGTTATGCAGAGAAGGATGTAGACTAAAGTGATGCCACAGTTATGATGGCAAAGAAAGGGTCCTGGGAGACACAAATGTGCTGTGGACAGCAAAATACTCTGTCGCTCAGGGGCATCAAGACAAAAAAGTGTTATTTTATTTTTTTTCTGAAAAAGCAGAAGTGATTTTGAGACAGGATAATGTACCATGGCCTCAGGTGTTCAGAGAGAATAACTGAGAGCGTGTCAGAGGGAAGGAAAGCCAGTTTAGGAACTATACATGGAGAAAAAGGGGTGCTGGTGTCATAGCTCATTGCTGCTGAATGCAATAGATGCTGTTGAAATGAACAAGTATAAAAATTCAATACAGATATATCTGTAAATCTAAAGAAAGCAATACAACAAATAATAATAATAAAAAAAATACACAAATTGCATTTATTTATTTATTTATTTATTTTTATTTTTTATTTTTTTTATTTTTTTTATTATTTTTATTTTTTTCAAAATGCATCACCATTGTACATGACTTGAAAAACAACATTTAAGTGAACAGTCAATATTCACATTCTCATTTCATTATTTTTTCCCCAGTAAAACACAAAAGGATAATTTTCATCTTCACACATCCTTTTTTCCCATTCAGTTCATAAAACAACAACAACAACAACAACAACAATAACAACAACAACATTACTGAAATTCATATGATTCAAATTTAGTTTGTAATTCAGCTGCAGCTATCAAATTTCATTTTCTATTAGCATATGCAAATGTGCCCATTACATTCGGACACAAAACACGTTTTAAACTAGAAAC
Organism: Alburnus alburnus; assembly: GCA_029874995.1. Lineage (NCBI taxonomy): Eukaryota > Metazoa > Chordata > Actinopteri > Cypriniformes > Leuciscidae > Alburnus > Alburnus alburnus. The sequence goes on from JAPMNU011397186.1 coordinate 12,421, forward strand.
AAACACTGATGTACTATTTTATTTAATCCTGTGAAGCTGCTTTGATACAATCTGTATTGTGAAAAGCGCTATATAAATAAAGTTGACTTGACTTGACTTGACACGTGAGAACAGTTTTGCCAGAAGGGGAGATTATTAGTTAATGATTAATTAAATTTCGGTTAGTTCACACAAGCTATTACATGAATAGAGCATAAGTCAAGTGGGCTATACTTTTTATGAAACTTCTATTGTTTTTGCAATTTTGGAACTTAACAGACATGAATGCTTCACCCTAAATACACTACCATTCAAATGTTTATATATATATATACCAAGGATGGATAGATGGATGGAGACAACAACATATGATGATAGATGGAGACAGATAGATATATAGATAGATATGGGAAAACAATAATAATGTTTTTAAAATAGTTTTTAATCAAATAAATGCAGCCTTGGTGAGCCTATCAAATCTCACTCTCTATTATGCATGCATTGACAGAGAGGGAGATACTTTTATGAAACTTCTATTGTTTTTGATACTTTTATGAAACCTCTATTTATTTTTTATTTATTTTTTTGTGGAGATAATGACATTTCATAGCAGACATTTTTAAATTAATTGTATTTTCTTCTTGACAATTACCTGCTGCGTTGCCATTTTAATTATTCTATCAGATGCATTTTTGAAGAGTAATTTAGTTGCAAGCAAAGGAGAGAAAAAATTAATCTAAATTAACAAAAAAACTGACAACTTGATTGCACACTGTTAAAGAAATACAATTATAAGAGCTAAAAATGGAAGATTTAGGCCTACAGGATACAATTCTTGTACGTGACACAAATATTATTATTATTTATTTTTTATTTTTTTCAAATGTGTCTATAATTTTATACTGATATTTCCATGATATATTTCACCTTTGTGCTGTTGTGTAACTTTGTTTAGAGGCTGGAGAACAGATCCAAATCCACAGATCCACAAATCCAAATTCCCAGAGTTTCAGCGAGGGATCAGACATTATCTCTGGAGCCAGAGCTCAGTTGCCTATCTCAATATTTAATACCGCAATATCAAACATGAGGTTTAATAACTTTGCAAAGATTCCTTCTCAGTCCTTTTTTTTTTTTTTTTAACTGCGCCGCATATTTTATCTCAATCTCTTTTTGAATTAATTATTAACGTCTCTGGAGTTCCCTTCCAACAGTGCTTAAATCTTTATTTAATTTATATGCTGTCTTTCTTGCTGTCTGTTTCACAAAATAAAAAGAATGAAATAAGTCTCCTTGCCACATAATTTAAACTGAGTGTGCTTGTGAAGTCATTTAGATTTGTTTCATTACTGCTCTTAAGAGGGACTGCCAAGCCATACTAACAAAAGTGTAAAATCCATTACGCCGCCTAAAAGTGACGAATCTGCCCGTATCGTTTCGCATTCTTTATGCATGCGTGCCCGTATCGGCACGTCATGGGGGATTCTGTGTGATCATACACCATGCAGAGTGCAGCCGAGCACCCACATACACACATACTGTTAATCATATGGAAAGATGGAATGGCTGTACCTCATTAGCCTACACACCGTGCTAATCTAGAGCTTAAAGAATAGCTTTAAACCTCTTCACAGTTTCCTGAATTATACATCTCGAGACGCCCACTCGGAGCGTTTGGCGAAGAAGCACAGAGCAGAACATGATCTTTATACTTCATCGGTATGATCTTTAAAATTATTCTGAGGAGGTCGTAAATTATTATTATTTCCACCGCATGCGTGGAAATACCCTCAAGCAAAGGTTAGACATTTAGAGAAAATGAGTACTCTTAGCTATATGGCTATAATGGGGATAGCATACTATTATGCTACTCTTACAATTTATGCAGTATTCAGCGTGAATACACTGTGCCAATTATCTGCATTTATTTCCGGATAAGCAGTGTGCGGAAGATCGTCTCCCATAATGCAGTGCGCTCAGTGTGTACATGTAGTTTCTTTTCTTTTCTTTCTTTTCTTTTTTTTTCATTTATTGATGAATCTACGGTGGCCCAGTAGTGCACAACACACATAAATTAAAAAAGCAAACATAATTTCACAACACAACGGAATCAAGCCACAACACAGAGCATAAGTGTTGAGAAGCATAAGCGCTTCTCCATTTCAAATGTACTGTAGTACACCAACTTAAACACGGCATATAGCAATCTGTGACGAAGCTTGCGAGAGCCAATGAGCGTTTTCACTGCCGTAAAACATGTCGTAACGCTTCGGGCGCAAGTTTTGAATTTGAATTCACCACCATTTGACGTTTACGGTCTCTGCTGAGAAATGGAGATGAAGATCACTGGATAAAGGGTTGAATTTGGATCTGTTTCTTGCAAACGTATGGATTCTAAAGATTTGGATAACATCAAGCTAATAAAATTCATGTCTTTTGTGAATTTATGTGTTTTAGTGTATTATGGGTCTATAGGAGAAAACGCCTTTTGTGTCTCACGGTATAAACCAAATATTACAAAATGGTTAAACGATTAAAGAAGGTATTTTAAGGTTTTAATGTGTATTCTTGTTTAACACCATGTAGGCTGATCCTCCAAAACGAGTTTGCAGCAGAAGGCACGAATAGAGCGAAATGGTATTTATGAGTAACATTAAACTGTATTAATAAATGCGATTGAAAATTTTATTGATAAGACAATTGAATGCAATAGAGTCAAAACATTAATGCCACGATTTTAATATGCATAAGTTAAATAG
>JAPMNU011397254.1:2013-12176 GCA_029874995.1 Alburnus alburnus
GTGATCGCTATATGACACTGTTACTTTTTATATATTTAGAACGACTGTAGCTAAATATCTGTCGCCAGAACTATTAACCCAATACGAACACACTAAACATTGGCTTTACAACTGTAGCCAAATCAAACATGAAACCATGTTTAGCATAAACAATACATAAAAGCTATAATCAAAGAATAATTTACACTGATCACATAAACTACAATTACCGCAAACATTCCAAGTTCGCTGCGCTGGTGATATTAAACAGAAGTTTGTATGTGTTTGTCGTTTAAGTATGAATTAGCATTTAACAAACTGGTTTGTGTAGTCCTTTGTTTACTTCCTTTTTACAACGTACAATTAACAATACGATCTATTACAGGAAAACACATCAACGAAAAAATCATACTTACAGGTTGTGGCTCGTAAACAACAGCTTCTGTTTTTAAAGTTGTAACTGCTCGATCTTTCAGGACAAGCCGTTGTGCGAATCCTGCATTGAACTCACGTAGATTGAGGAAGCTTTCCTCCGGAAAATGTGCAGCACATAGAGCGACATTTGGATTATAATTATGAGGGACCAAGTTAAAAAGTTGTTACCGTCCTTAGGAAGACTGAACAAAGTGGGCCTGCAATCTTGGTGAAAATAACAGCGTTTCGACGCAATGACACTTTACTACCACAACAACTCTTCTCCAAAGCAATATAAAATTGTCTTGCCCCCCTTATTTAATATTCTCGGAGGAGGGGTTTATGTAAATATTGGGCTTAGTGATGTCAGCAAGCCCGCAGGAATGTCGTGTAGTCCCTACCGGCCATTTTATGTAGTTCTTAGAAATTGATTTCTTTAAAAGCAAATATCTCCCTTTGCTTTAAACTTTGAACGTTGTAACTTTGCCGATGTTGTTTATGCTCAGACAGCAACATTACACACTAACTAAAGTTAGAAAAGTGAAATCATGTTTTACCACCCCTTTAACTCTAGCATTTGTCCATTTTTTCTTATCTAGCAATACCCTATGTCTAGGCTTACCTGCCTCTGACCAAAATCTAAAGGCCTCTCTCGCCTCAGCATACTGCTCAGCCACAAACTCATTCCACCCAGGTCTGATGTTAAGTACCTTACATTTACTTTAACAAAAGGGTTCACTGGAAGCATTTAGACATTTCACAATACCATCATACATGGCACAGAGTTTTTCAACATGTTGCACATCCTTACAATTCATATCAGAGCAATATTATTTAAAAGACTTTCTGTTCGCAATGAGTATTCAGCCACCACCTCTTTACCCAGTTTTGACCAGTCCAGTTTACTTGAGGAAGCAGCATTATTGTTTCTGGACAGCAGGGGGACATTCTCAACATCTAACAGAGCAGCAATAGGTATGTGATCAGAGGTGGCAAGTTCAAAGCAAATCTCCACATTTACCAGTGAGGCATCAGCATCAGCTGTGGTCACAATATGGTCTAACCAAGATGTTGTGTTCTACGCTTCACTAACATAGGTAAAACTTGTGTCAGGCAACAGAGCTATAATCTATAGAATTAATTTATACTCATTACAAAACTGCTGCAGGTGTGCTGCAAATAATGATTTGCTATCTGACATGTCAGCATTAAAATCACCCAGAACATAGACACAAGATGAGCTACTATCCTCTATGAATGACTGAATAAAAGCTAACCTGTTCAGAAATTCGTCCTCATGCTCATATGATTCATACAGTGTATAAACATTTAAAACAGTACATTTCTTTTCATTAAAATTACACTCTAGCCCTATGGCCCAGTCAACATTTAGGCACACCACATTCACCATTGAGTCATATTTGATGTTCCACAGTATAGCTACACCACCAGCTATCCTACCTCGAACCAGCCTTGTACTGAGGTCGGTAGTGGACTCTCCAGCCCCATGAAAATTCATGTGTATAGTGTTCAACTTCAGATCTTGTTTCGCCAGCCAGGTTTCTTGCAGGCACAGAATGTCACAGTGTTCGCATTTTGATCATAATAAAGTTCAGCAGCTCATCCTCGACTATGACTGCTGCACCGGCCGCCATATTGCCCTTCGCCATATTGTATCTATACAAAACATGACAACATGAAAGCACGCGGTTGATAATAAATATAAACACAAACTGTGTGCTAAACAGAACACAACACACGCGGACAGAAGAGCTTGTGGCCCGAGCAAACTCGAAACCGCTCACACAACCAGACTAGAGCGCACGACAATGAGCGAATGCCTTTCTTGTGCTCTCACGACAGAAGACAACACATGAAGCATGAATGCCCGAACCCCGATACAGAACCAAATCTAAACTAGATGCAGCTAACAGTTTTTGGTTCCCAGAACTTTAGTTTTTGTTTCCCAGAACGTTACTTTTTGGTTCCCAGAATGATCTTTTTTAAGATTTGTTTTTGGTTAGACAGGAAAGTTTTCTTAACAGAAATAGAACATTTGTTTTTGGTTTGTAGAACTTTATTCTAATTCCCATAATGTTATTTTAGCCCTAACATTATTCAAACGTTCCCATAACGTTCCCCTAACGTCTCTGGGTTATGTATATAACCTGGTTCTCTGAGAAAGGGAACGAGCTGCCATGTCATGGTTTTGACGCTATGGGAACACCCTCTTTGTCGAGCTGTGAGTAATTGTGTTCTGCTGGAGTGAGAGTTCTAGACATGAAAATGATAGGTCCTCCTTTCGATGTGACAAAACAACAACATACGGAGACGCATCGCAGGCAGAGATGAGGTTTTTTGAGTATCATAATGAACAAGCACCTCAGAAGACTGAATGAGTTGTTTGGATTTCTGAAAAGCCTCACGTTGTTCACTACCCCAATGCCATTTCATGCTTTTTCTTAAGAGGTTATGTAAGGGGGCCAGCAAGGTGGATAAGTTTGGCAGGAACCTGTGGTAGTAGTTAAGCAACCCAAAATACGCTTTCAATTCGGTCACATTTCATGGAACTGGTGCTTTTTGAAGAGCTCCCACCTTGTTTGATAGTGGATGAAGAACTGTAGAGTCTACTCAGTGGCCCAAAAACTCTGTCTCTTGCTTACCTGATTACCATGCCAAACGATCACATTTGTGGCCCCCAGTATCTTTACTGACTCATCTGTATAGGTTTTCAGGTCAAGAGAACAATCTTTCAAGTCGGTGCCCACACTCCATAACTTAGCATGTTCTATATTTGACATAATAGTGACACTGCAGCCCACTTCAAAAACGTAATTGGAGAAACTTTTGGAAATTGAGTTTCTACCACACTATACATATAGTGAAGATTACCTGTCACTGGCAGTGGTTTCCACTGTGTCACTAATGGGATGAGTGACACCGATCTATGTTTCTCTGTGCTGGACTGATGTTGCTTGTATCTTCCCTTTCCCCCCTTAGGCTTTGACTTAGTGGAGGGCAACCCAACTTGTTTCTAAATTTTTCAAATTTGCGCTTTCAAACAGCATGAGTGTCGTTTTCTGCAAGAGCAGTGCCACAAGTGAACACTTGAATGTCCGTGGACGCCTTGTTTTGATATTGTACATTGTAAATCCAGCATGTCTTTAATTGCAGTCTCTATGGCTTGCGCCAGTTTTAGCACTTTTCAAAAGTCAGCTCCGGTTCTGCCAACAACCGATGCTGTATTCCATCGGCCTCAATTCTACACACAAGTCTGTCACGGAGCATTTCTTTCAACTTGTTTCTGTAATTGCAATGTTGAGCAAATTCACGTAGCACTGCAACATAATCCGCCACAGTCTGTTCCAAGAATTAAACTTAAAACTCTGCACAATCTCACTTGGTTTGGGGTTATTGTCACGAATCTGGTCCATGCACTTCCGGTTGGTCACCACCAGAGGTCACCCCCTCACAGCATGGACTCTTGCACTTCACTACAATCCCCATCATTCATTGCATTGACGACACACAGCTGATTCCACTAATCACGCTCACACCTGAGAACTATCACACGCTATCTCACACTCTTTATAAGCCTTGGACTTTCTCTCCCTGTTGCTGAGTATTGTATTGCGTTTAGCACTCCCCTAGTGTTAGCTACTCTACAGAGCCATCCAGTGATCTTGGTCTTGCCTTGTCCTTTGTGTTTTCCTGTGTTCTGATTCTTGCCCATGTTTCCTGGATTAACCCTTAGCCTAGCCCTTTGGACCCTGTTTGCACCTCGTTTGGATTATTGCTATTTACCTGGATTATCTCTCTTTGCCTTGGCCCTGTTGGATATTGCTCGCCGATCGTCTACCCATGCTTGCCCTAAGGATTACTCTGTGTCATGCCTCTGCCATACCTGTTTGCTGTTTATTGACCCTGCCTGTATTATGACCATGTTCTGAAATAAAGCCTTGCATATGGATCCCCACGTCTCTCGTCTTGTTTGCCCCGTTACAAAATACTCGGCCACACAAGGATCCAGCGGTTTTCCCTGTGGATATTGACCAGGTATGGACACTGCACGAATGTTATTAAACCTCAAGCAGGGCTCGAGATCGCTCGAGGATTATATACAAGAGTATTTAGATCTCGCCTAATTTTCTATATGCCGGACTGTGCGCTCATAGATTTCTTTTGTGAGGGCATTAATCAGCCGCTCAAATCACGTTTAATCCGTGAGGGTCCCTGTTCATCTCTCAGTCAGTTTATGGACTATGCTTTGTTGACTGTTGGTTCAGCGTTCACTGTGGGTGTCGCAGAGGAACACGACTCCGCACTCACTCATGTAATAGTGGCCGCACCAGAGCACGCTCACAGAATGGCGGACACAACAACATCCCGTTCCGTCATAGCTACCAATTCTGAATCAAGCCAAGTCACAGTTGATAGTCATGAGTCAAGCCAAGTCACAGTTGATAGTCATGAGTCAAGCCAAGTCACAGTTGATCGTCATGAGTCAAGCCAAGTCACAGTTGATCGTCATGAGTCAAGCCCAGTCACGGTTAATCTTCACAAGTCAAGTCATGTTTCAACTGATCGTCACAAGTCTCTTCACATTTCAGCGGATTTTCCAGAGTCTGCCGATCCAGAGACTGTTCACGTCACGGTCACGTCTGCCGATCTGCCAATCCAGAGACTGTTCACGTCACGGTCACGTCTGCCGATCCAGAGACTTTTCACATCATGTCTGCCGATCCAGAGACTGTTCACGTCACGTCTACCGATCCAGAGACTGTTCACGTCACGTCTGCCAATCCAGAGACTGTTCACGTCACGACTATTTCTTTTTTTATTTACTACCACCGAAGGGCATGACACTCGAAACCTGCTCAAGTGGTTCATGCTATTTTTGAATCTGAATACGAAGCAGTCACATGACTGTGTGTGGAGATGAAGCTTCAGACATCACAGATCACGTGGTTCTGGCAAAACGAATCAAGCTCCGATACACTGCTTCAATGTGTGATGTTTTATTTTTTTGATACAAGCTTCGAAGCCTCGGTGCCGAACGTCACATCACTAACAGACTGAGTGTTAGTGATCGTCACAAGATCACCTGAGTGATCTTCATCCATACTACTTACCTGAAGTCCCAATCTTCCCGTCGTTGTCCTTCTTCCTCATCCAGGCTCATCTCGTCTACTTCTCTCCTGCAAAGACATTCTTCACAGTCAGCAAAGTCATCGCCATATCATATTCATCGCAACTGCATTATTCTCCCTGCACTGCTTACCCGCTGCACATTAAATAAACTTGTTGCATATTCACCTCAATCCTGTCTGCCTTTGTCTGAGTGTGACAGAAGACCAGACCGCCAAAATGCAGAGTACGAGCACAAATGCCGTGAACTCAGCTAATTTTTCTCCTCACCTGCTTTCAAGATGGTCGGCCGATCAAGGACTATGTAGAAGAGTTCCTTGATAAGGCGCATGAAGTACCTTGGAACGTATTTAGGACATATTAAAGACGATTTCCTTTATCAGAAAGTTCCTGTGGCTGCTACCACATGTTTCCTGGCCCGTTAGGGTTAGGTTATACTGATTATGTGCTATGGTTGAGTGATTCTTCCCTCACTGTTGGTGAGGTTGGAAAAGACACCACCCCCACTCAACCACAGTCACCCTTGTCCACTCGTCTCGACGAGATTCTTCATGTCATGTCTACCAAGCCTGAGATTCTTCACGTCCTGTCTACCGAGCCAGAGTTTCTTCACGTCCTGTCTACTGAGCCTGAGCATCCTATCATCATGTCTACCGAGCCTGAGATTCTTCACGTCCTGTCTACCGAGCCTGAGTTTCTTCAAGTCCTGTCTGCCGAGCCTGAGCTTCTTCACATCATGTCTACCGAGCCTGAGAATCTTCACGTCATGTATACCGAGTCTGAGTTTTCACGTCATGTCTGCCGAGCCTGAGTTTCTTCACATCTTGTCTACTGAGCCTGAGCTGCACGTCATGTCTACCGAGCTTGAGCTTTTTCACGTCATGTCTACCGAGCCTGAGAATCTTCACATCGGTCCTGTCAAGCCTGTGCTAAACGTCAGTCCTGCCGAATCAGAGACTGTTCACGTCATGCCCGCCGAGCCAGAGACTGTTCACATTATGCCCGCCGAGCCAGAGACTGTTCACGTCATGCCCGCCGAGCCAGAGACTGTTCATACCTGGTCAGCCACGCCTGAAACCTCGTCTCCCGACACGATGGCCGCCATCTCAGCAGAGCTCTTGTCTCCAGCCAAGATGGCTGCCTCGCCACCCAAATCCTCGCCCATGATGGTCGCCGCCACGCCGCCTGAACCCTCTAAGCCTGTCCTCGAGACTAAGCCCATTCTTCCGCCCAATAAAAATTTTTTTGGGGGGGGGCTATAGGTCTCCGCCATGGCCACCCAAAGGGTCGTCTCCGCCATGGCCGCCCAAAGGGACGTCTCCGCCATGGATGCCCGAAGGTACGTCTCCGCCATGGCCGCCCGTAGGGAAGGCTCCGCCATGGCCGCCCGAAGGGTCTTCTCCGCCATGGCCGCCCGAAGGGTTGTCCCAGCCCTGGCCGCCTGCACTGCCTGATCCGCCCTGGCCTTCTGTTCAGCCTGAACCGCCCTGGTCTCTCGAACTGCTGGTACCATCTTCTGTCCATGTTAATCCGGCTGACCCTCCTGAGGAAGACTCCAGGATGCCCGCCCCCACTCCCTAATTTTGCCATCTGCAGTGCATGGCGGGAGGGGGAGTACTGTCACAGTCACCAGCTAATCTCCACTGTCTGCACTTCATTTCCCATGATCCTCCTTGGCCCTCACCTGCACCTCCTTCACTGATCACTGTCACCTGTCACCCAGCTTCACTGATAATCCTACAGCTCTATTTAAGCACTCTTGTCACTGAGTCTCATTGTCTGGTCTCATCTTAGACTTGCACTATTGTCTACTCATCTGAGAAACCGCTGTTCCTGTTTATTGACCTCATTGTTGACAAGCACCACAGACTGCTCACCTGAGTGATCTTCATCCATACTACTTACCTGAAGTCCCGATCTTCCTGTTGTTGTCCTTCTTCCTCATCCAGGCTCATCTCGTCTACTTCTTTCCTGCAAAGGGATTCTTGCCGGTCAGCTAAGTCATCGCCATATCATATTCATCGCAACTCCATTATTCTCCCTGTCTATCCTATTCTATCCTGTCCACTAATCCAACGTGCATGCTTTAACATGTCATCTACAGACTCTGGATCACTTGTATTTTGAACTAAATGCAAAAGGATGTTTGGAATGTCTGTATAGAAGGTTTCGTTATCTCTCTGGCGCATCTCTTTGAGGCTTGCGAAGCTAGGGAAAGCTGCTGGGTCGTGTTGTTCTGGTAATCCTCCAAGGTGCAATAAAGTGTCAGAAGAGCCATAAAAGTGGCCACCAAGCCACGAAATTAATGTATCTATGGCAGACTAGCTGAAGCCAACACAAATGATTTGCATTCGGGGATTCAGAATGTAAAAGCAAGAAGGAATGTGCATTTGTGTTCAGATTCAACGAGCCATGATTAATTAATTCAGAACCAATGAATGAATGATCTGCTCATATGCTACAGTGATTAATTAAGTGATGATTGGCCATTAATGGTGACACCTAATGTTAATAAGAATCATTGAAGAAAAACGAAACAACAAGAACAGAAAAAAGAGAAACACAAGAACTACTGACTTCGAGCCATTACTTAATATTATATAATACAATACTTAATATTACCAGTTGTACTTAATTTCTGTCTTACATCTACACACTAGATTTAACAGAAGTTTAGATGGTAATGTTTTATGGAATGTTTCGTTTCATGTCACCATTATGGTGATCGGTATTTGCTTTAGTTGGGCTCATGACCCTTTACTTTTTAATATTATTTTTTTTCTGGCTGCTCCAACTCTGTGTTTATAAAACACATTTGGTGTGGTAAGAGAAACTATGATCTGGGCTGTGTTTCCCGAAAACATCGCAAGCCTCATTTGAATGTACAGACCATTTGTTGCAATTGTTCTACGATCAAGTTAAGTTAGGCTTTTGGGAAACAAAGCCCAGGTCATGATGGTTATGCTTAAATTACAATCCTGTAGAGGCCTGATTCACTGAGCCAGCATTATAAACTGATTATACCAATGATTTATTCATATGCATTACAGTAGCTAATTCCAGCAGTTCTTAAAGAAATCTGAAGATTCTACATATGAATCTCAACAATGGTTGAGACAACAATCAATGGTTGAGATCAACAATCACACAAATGCTTCATGTTGCAGTGCATGATGGGAGCCACCAATCAAACGCATCCCCTGCTCACATCATGCATTGCAGCATGAATAAATAATGCAGCTGAATTGTCCTGTAATTTTCATTTGTTTTTCCTGTTTGTTTTTATTTTCCTATTGTTTTGTTCTGACTTTAGTAGCTTGTTTTGTGATGTTCAGAGTTGATCTGTTTGTCACTAGTTTGTTTATTGTTACCATTGTTGAGATTAATATGCTTATTCTTGATGTCTGTGTGTCTATACACAATGGTTTCTGTGCACAAAGTATTTTCAAAATTGTTCATATTGCTGTTGGAGCTCAAACTGTTAAAATCTCAGGGCTACAAATCACCAATACTAAAGTGCAACATAAAGCATATAGTCAAATATTTAGACTCTGAATGAAATCAGTGAATCAGATCACAACATGATGATAATGTCATCATCATAACATATTGTGAGCAGGTTTTCTCTTGCAGTAACAAATGTGCTTTATAAACACAATGTTGGAACAGTCAGAGAAAAATTAAAAATAAACAAATAAAAAGGGTCAAGAGCTCCACTAGATCAAACACTGACCACCATAATGGTGACTTGAAATGAAAATAAAACATTACCGTCTAAACTTCTGTTGAATCTCAAGAACTTTTGTAGATGTATGACATAAATAAAGTCAAACTGGTAATAATAAATGCAATAATGTGTAAAGCAGGGAACGACAACTGGCGGCCCGCGGGCCAAAACCGGCCCGCCAACAATATTTTCTGGCCCGCCGGATTATTTTGGAAGTCCTAAATGCTGCACAAAACTCTTCCACTACTTGAGAAAAGCTGTAGTCGAGCGGCGATGCAGCGCCCGCCGCATACTGTGTGAAACGCCCATAGGGAATATGCAGCACGGGATTACATTTTAAAGTATAACTGTGCGTTCACACCGGACGCGAATAGCGCGTCAAATTCGCGCCTGGCGCGTCTAGTTATATGCTTGACCACTTTGTGTCCATTCGCGCATCAAAAGACGGTAGCGGTCAGAATTCTGGTGTACTTTGGACGGAGCGGGCGGTCTGACTGACAATTGCCCACTCCCGACATCTTTTGACAGCGTATCCGCACTTAATTCTGACCACCTGTACACCTCTGAGCTGTTTGGTGCTGAAACCATTGTCAGTCAACAACATTCTTTTTTTGCAAGGATGTTTGAAATAGTTTGGCAGAAAATAGCCTACTTCATTTGTCAGTAGGGCAATATGATTTTCGTTTATGTTGCTTAGAAATCTGAGTGATAGGCTTTGTCCTATGTTATTTATATTTCATAAATTTTTTCTGTGGCATTTTTTTTCTCTGCTGACAGTACAATGTTAAAATAGCCTAATATTTATATTGACATGAACACAATTTTTGTATAGCATTTATAATTATTATAGGCTACTTAATCTCCTTCTTTCCGTTAGAGACATTTGAATGTGAGA
>JAPMNU011397263.1:0-11230 GCA_029874995.1 Alburnus alburnus
TAATTAACAAGTTTTGTTGGAAATTGAAAATATTCACTACCCGCACAAACGTGCGCTTATTTTTTATTCGTCTTTTTTTATTCGTAATGTCTTTTATTTTCACAGATATGTAATCAAAGCCCTTCAAATTACAATAAAGATGGTGATTTTTAATGCTGAATTTAGATTTTCATGCATTAACAGCCACTATATCTGCTTGAATCAGGCAGCGTTGTAACATGTGTAGCCTACATGATGTTTGCCATATATAATTCGGTAACACTTTACAGTTGTTAGATACAAAATTTTGTAGACAAACTTTAAGTTGTCTTGCAAAAGCCTAACCTGAAAGTTTGAAGTAGTTTTAAAAGCTTTAAGTTTGACGTAGCCTACACAAAAAAAAAAAACTATTTGAAATATGTAAACAATATTGTACAATATACAATACGAGGCTATGTCCAGGATAAAGTACAGAACATCTGCATTTCTGTCTTATTGCTTTAAACATAAATAGCATATTAAGCCAATTAAGCAAAAACCTGTCAACAAAGGTCTGCAAAAAAAAAAAAAAACTGGTTTAACGCTTGGCATTCTGTCCCCCTCACTTTTGAAATGATGGCTACGCCCCTGCATAAAGGTCAAGATACACCTGTCAACATGTAAAAGTGCGGTCTAACAGATGTGGTCTTGCAGCTGTCCCTTTCAAACAGTTAAAACAAAATTCGGTTTGTCATAAACAACTACATATTGCAAATGATATAAGACTCAAAATTAAACCGACTATTGGTAAAGCTCTTTTGTACATTATATCGAATGTCAGAGCACAGAACGATTGCTTGAAGTGTGGGACTAGTGATTATAAATGCATTATGCATGAATAGTCTAGTCTTGAATGATTTTAGTATTTTATATCTTTATTTTTTAACAAATGTAACTACAAAAAAGTATATTGCATGAACCATAAACCGAGATGGTCACCATTCCAAGATATGGTGATGCTGTTGACGGTTAGGGATCAGCCAATATTAAATTCGCATTAGCACTGTCAGGATATCTGATTTTTCACTACACGATTATCATGGCCAAAAGAATACACGGTAACGACATATTGCGATATTTATAGAAATCTTGAAAAAAAGTAATGCTATCAGTTAAATTCATCTTAGTTTATTTTTTATTTTATTTTTAAACAATTGCATATAAAAGGAACAATTACATTTAATGGCAACCAGTTTGAAATAACTTCCTTCTGTGTACTGATTTTGCTTATCACAAAACGAGGCAGAAATTATTTAATTTTATAGTATTCTATACAGTGATAAAGGCTATGTCAATTGGCATTGCATTATAAATGTACATTATCCTGATGAAAATCCCCGAGATCGCTTGAAGAACTCAGATAAACCATAGGCTGTCGCAATGGTGTTAACTCTCTTCATGTTTAATCAGTCATAATGTCTCTATCTGTTTTATTCAGTTATAACGTGTGATATCTGAATGTCTTTGTCCATATTACGGTTTTATTACTCGTATGAGTCTCACTTGTGGACTTTCTGTGCGATTGTGCCCTCCAACGTCGAATATGAATGAAACATAAGTTAGATGTGAAGAGTTCAGTTCACCACCATGCTCACATCGTCCTTAAAAATGGGTAAAAATAGAAAAAAATTCTGCCGTCTAAAGATATTCTAGATGTTTTTATCTGAATAAGCACACTTTTGGACTAAAAGGGATGTAAATTTAATAAAACAGAAAGGTGACAGCAGTTAACAGGTTAATGTAACATTTCCCATTTCAGGACTTTTTAGGACTAACTTATTGTCTGTACAGTGGCCAAATCTGCAAGATAACAGAGGTGGAGGTGGGTGAACTGGTTGGTTGTATTGCCCACCCTTTGCGCTCAGTGTTGATCGGCAAGTCCTGCAGACTGGGGTGATTGAGTCATTTTGGAGTGCGGGTGGAGTGTCTTGACGACATGCTTTTGCATGAAAGTAGCACACTGTGTCTACTTGTGTTTTATGACAGTTGGCACCCAGTGTTAGGGTGCAATACCGCCACCTACTGTACGTTGGGATGTCAAACAGAGACTGCCGCTGGATTATTAGTGTCATATCACATGTGTACTGTTTATTTGAAATATTATGGTTATCCCAATACTGGTATATTGCATCATCACTAATTAACACAATATCAATATTTAATTTTTTTAAAAATCACGATTATCGTCAATACCAGTATATTGCGCTTGTTAATATTTATTTACTAATAAACACCTTTTTCTGTCCTGCAGGCAGAGGAACAACTACGAATAGTTGAAGAGCAGAGAAAAATACATGAGGAGCGTATGAAGTTGGAACAAGAGCGACAGAAACAGCAGAAAGAAGAACAGAAGATCATTTTGGGGAAAGGGAAGTCGAGGCCTAAACTGTCTTTCTCTTTCAAGGCCACTGAGTGATGAAAACAATGTGGCCAGGATTCCTCCAGACTTTCTCCAGACCACCTCTCCATGTGAGGCATTTGTGCTGCAGCACAAGTTCTTCTTCATAGGTCTTGTGTGGTGTGTTTCAAATTCTCAGAACAACGGGAACAATCAGTTTGTCAAATTTCCTTACGGTTTCACCCCCCCCCCCCATCCCTGTTTTACCTGTCTGTTTTGTATTACTGACTCCTTGTATAGATCAACTCCATGTAGTATCTGCAAACACATTTGGTGCATTGCACGGGTATGGGTAAAAAAGGACCGGCCTGATCTGCTCTCTTATCCCTAATGCACGTTATGGTTTCCGGTGTCACTAATTCAAGACCTCAACAGATTTTCCTGGCTGATTAGATTGAAGTATTTTTTATTTTTTTTAATAGTTTATTCATAGTATAAAGTAATTAGAATGAAAGATTGGCTGGGAAATTGCTTGAACTGGAAGTCCATCCCTCTGTTTTGAATGGCACAGACCACTATGATTTAAATGGTAACCAGTCCAACCAAGAAGCATCATAAAACAAGAGTAACCTCCTTTTATCATTTTTACTTACACATTCATAATTGTACATTCAAGAGGTAAGGTGATGCTGTAATAAAGGGTACCTGGTCGTTGCATGTCATTGAGCTTCTTATATGTTAGTGATGAGAGGTTAGCTTTTAGAGGTGATTGAGTGAAAGGTTGCTGATTGGCCAGAATTTGTGTTTGTGGTCTGGTTAAATATTTGACCCAGTTATCAAGGATATGTCAAGAATCTCCAATAAATCCATTAATGTGTCGTGTTTCTGATATCTATTTGCATATTTGTATTAACTTGTGTAGTAAAAAATGGCAAGTCTCTAAAATCAAATAGGATTAAAGGGATAGTTAGCCCACCCAATTAAATTCTGTCATTTACTCACTCAAGTTTTGTTCCAAACATGAGTTTCTTTCTTCTGCTGAACACACACACACACACAAAAGGATATTTTGAATATGGGTAAGCAAACATTTGTTCTGCCCCATTGACATATGGAAGTCAATCAACTGTGTGGTTACCTTCAAAATCTCTTTTGTGTTCAGCAGAAGAAACAAATTCATTCATAGATTGAGTAAATCATGACACAATTTTCATTTTTGGTTGAACTATCCCTTTAATATTCCTAATTGTTTAATGCCTACCATCGAGGGGGAGGGGGGGCATTCGAGGTATCAAAGAATCTGGAAGACATGGGATCAACAACAAGACTAAGTGGGTTAACATTTTGACATCAGGATGTCAACACATCACCAAATGCTATCAAATCCGCAGCCTAATTAATAGTTTGTTTGACACCTCTGTTATTTCGGCACAAGCCCACAGCGCAAATACACAATTGATTCACGCTCGAACGCAGACCAGACGATGGAAGTGCAAACGCATCACACCTTAACACCGCTCGACATCCAATTATCTCTTACCTGTTAGTTTTTTCCTTTTGATTGTTATCCAAACACGTAAAGGACAATAAACAAAAGTTGCCCGAACCATCGAACAAATGTTTTGATTTAGGCCTATCTCTGGCTTCTAATATTTCAGATACAATGTGCGTAATTTAGGGAAGGCTGCTTTTTTCCCTAAACATTAAACGGATGACGAAATTGCTCACACTGTGAGTTGGCCTGATACAGATTTGTAAGACTTTTTGAGGTTTACATGACTAAGCGGGTTAAGTTCGTGGGAGATGCCTTTAGTTAAAAGCTCCCATAGCGGTTTAAATTAAAATAAAAAGATTAATCATTCCATTTCGAACGTGACGCCACATTCGTGCGTTTAGGCTACACTATTATTTTCAGTGCATTTATGTGCATTCTGCATCTTTCCATAGACATAATGGTTTTATACTGTAGGCCTACAAACTGTAGATTCTATCCCCCTACAGTAGCCTACTATACCCATCATCACAAAAAAAACTGTCGGCATTTTTACATTTTCAATAACATCACCAAGTATATGATTTAAGCTGTTTTCTTCATGGGGACCAAAAATGTCCCCACAAGAAGCATTTCAGATATCAACATCTCTGTGGGAACATTTTTGTTGGACCCATAATGAAATGTTTACCAGGCCACACACACACACAAAATACGTAGCCTATATCAGTAGTTCTTTATAGTTTATTTATTTATTTTTTTTTTTGTATTATTATTATTATCTCTGCATGTCAATTCAATATTATAATTTTCCTTAAAACTTCCCTTAAAGCTCAATTGCCTTATGGCTTTGTAAAGACAACGAAGCATGCTTGAATATCTCCCAGCATAGGAATGTGTCTCAGTCTGCTCGATTATATAATACAGTCGTTGATAGGACTAATTGCTGAATTATTTTTAATTTAACATTGCTTTTTTTTTTATGTTCACTGAGGCCCCCTAGTGGGTCACGGCGTCCTCCCGGTTGAAAACAATAGCATTTTGATCATTTTGATACCGCATTGCACCTCAGGTAAACTTTGTGCTCTGGTAGTAGCCAAATGATTAAAATAGCAGTACAGAGTTGCCAGACTTCGGTGTAGTCTCCTTCAATTCGGCTAGGTGTCACTCATTTAGCGTCATCCTATCGAGTGTGATGTGGGCGGGGTCTAACCGCAACACTGGGTTGTCCTAAGAAGTCTCCGAGCACGTCTTGAGGGCACTCCAAGACTGGCAGAGTTGAATGCAAAGACGAAGAACAGGAGAAGCACTGATGCCGCCTTTGGAGTTGAGCTCAGTAACATCAGAATTTTAGAGCTGTGCTGATATCCCACGTAACCTGCACTATTTTACTGTTTTCTCTACATTCATAAGAATGTCAATCACTGGTCATCAAAGGATGCATATTAAGACATTTAATGTCTAAAAACCCGATTACATGGATTATCTCCCGCTGTCCGGCTATTTTGTTATATTTCTTCTATAGCGTGCCAGTTGCGAAGGAGTCTTAGCGAATTGTGTTCTTTTTTCGTTCTGAAATAAAACGCGTTTTCAGCAGAAGAGAGCGCCCAACAACATCGGATTCTCCTCGCATTAGTGCCTGTGGATCTCTCACTTGTTATAATCAGATTTGGACTGCTGAACTCTTTTTGCATCGCAATGGATACATCTATGTGGACTTATATATGTTGTTTTTTCGTGGTTGCTTGTCGAGTAAAACTCGCTCGATCAACAGTTTTAGAATCAATATACTGGAATACTTCGAACACCAAGTAAGTAGCCTACACTTAAATAAATACTCCAAATAGAACCCCAAAAAAATTGTTGTATGGCAAGCAGCTTTAACATTTATTCTTCTACACAAACTAGCCTACAATCTATTATGTTACTGGGGATTATATATATTTTTTATATTTGTACGTAACCTAATTATGAATGGTTTATAAATTCTATAACGAGTATTGCAACGTGATAGTAGGCTATCTATTAAATCGGTCAGTTGTAGGCAAATTCTCCATTTGATAGGGTAGTACTTTACTAAGCTATATCTTAACTGTACCAATAGTGACACATACCTTAACTATTCCAGTTGGAACTGGAGCCTAACCAAAATGATTTGCCTAACAAATTGCAAATGATATGCCTTCAGAGTAACTGTAGCCTGCTAGTGATTTTCCCAAATGTACTTTACCATTTCTGACAGAAGTGTCTATTCCCTTTACTGTATATTTTATGTATGATCAAGTGCATAGCAACAATTGCAGTCCTCGTTTTTATATTCTAAATACATTCTAGTACTCAATGAATAGTTACCAGTTGAAAGTTGAACTGAACCACAGATGCCCATATAATTCAAAGGCAAAAATATGTACTGGAACTTTAAATAATCAATGCTGACTGGTAGGACAGAACCTATACAAAAAAATATATATATATATTTTAATCTTGGTCTTAATCTTTTTTTTTTTTACTTTGTTCATACAAAATATACAGCTAAAAAAGGTAGTTGAGGGTTCTGAAGGTGTAATGAATGGTTCAAAGAACCACTGAAGAACCTTTCATTTTAAAAGTGTATCTGTAATCACACTTTCATTTGCAGTTTTAATCAGCTGATTTCTCCATTGATTTTTATTACCATGTCATAGTCATTTAAACACAAGACAGCCCACTAAACATATTCGTAATCCATGGCATTTTGTTGAAGGACCACCCACCTTTCCAGACTGCAGGGTATTAGTTACAATGATGCTTTATTGGCAGTAACATTGAGATGCAAGTGCATTCATTTGCAGAATCAGGCTAAAAGGAGAGCACGCGTAAACTTTAAAAATAGATCAGTTGGGCTATCCTTTACGAACTTCCACCTCATAGATGTTACCACTATTTGTAAACGTTAATTTAAATGCATTTTTGTAATTTAAGTAATTAGCCTTTCAAAAAGTGCAGGTAAATGCAATGGTTTATTTAAATTATATGGCGAGATTGTAACATGGCTTGCGCACTCCATGCACCCTGGTATTTGCTGAGGAAAAGCTGCAGAATGAATCTGCACTTAGAGCAATCAAACTTTTGGAATCCTTACATCATGGTTAATATCGTGTAAGAGTGCTGAGCCACAGCCTAAATTTAGGACTGATTATAAGCTGAGAAATGTAAAATTGAAGAGTGGATTATAACCTCTCGCTGATTGCCACCGAGAGATCTGTTGCCTGAGCTCCTTTTTTCCACTGTGAAGTGTGTCTCCAAAGTCTTGTGATAATTATGCATCTGTTCCTCAGCACACCTTCCTGCGTCAGGACAAATAGTCTCAGTACACTGTTAAAAGAAAGGGAAATGCATTTAAGTACTACTTTCTGAGATTGAGACACCCAGCCTGGTGTTTTCTCAGCTGCCATATACTCTCTCTTCCTGCCATTGGGAGGTCTTGTCAATTGGTAAACTTGCCTGAAACATGTTTGGACATTTGGGCAAACATTTCACCAAACATGCACTTAGATTTTAATTTTTGTTAAAAGTCTTTACGAGTTTTATTCCACCGTCTGATCGCTCAAGAGTGAAACCGGTTGCCTTGGTAGCATCGTGGCTGTTTCTTCACAGTGGTGAACCTGTATTCAAATAGATCAGTTTTGTTTAGATGCAGGATAACGTTCTTTTAAGATGCTAAGCCGTTGTGCAGCAGAGCTTTGCTGCAGGTTGTAATCGGTTTTCATGAGTTCCAGTAGCTCAGTGGGTCATCTTTATCACAGAGCTTTGGAGACAAAAGGTGCGCTGGGATGAAGGCACTGTTCAACCCCCATCCCGGTTTATCCACACAGAAGTTGGTACTGCAGGGGGGGTGGAGGAGGGGCACTGAAGCTTCCTGTCTTCTCAGGACCCCCAGCAGAACCTTGAGGGTCCCTTTCTTAATGACTTTATGAGGATGGAAGCTAGTCTTAGAAAGTGACTCTTTTATTCTGCCTTATGGTGTTAGCGAGAATGAGACCATGTCTAACTTTGTCATGGTAGATTTAAAACATAAAGGGATAGACCCAATGCACACAAGTCTGTTTGCAATGGAATTTGTGTGTTTAATCAGAAATCAACTTAATCTGAGAATCTGAAAATAATTGAAAGGTCAATTTCAGAATCCTTTTACAACAAGTGAACATTGTAATAGGAGCTATAGTGAGGTTGTAATAAACATTGAGGGCAGATAAAGGACTGCCAGCAAACGGTGAGCGTAGATAAAGGACTGCCAGCAAACGGTCAGGAGTGAGCGATTGTTAATTGTGCAAATGCATTACAGAATAGAGAAGTATGTAAAGTTGAGNGACATTACTAAAAAAAAAAGTGTAAGTAAGCCAAGGTACCAAATGCTTTATATGCATTTGCATTCTGCTTCAAGACAGAACTCTGAAAATTAGCCAAAGGAAATCGCTTGTCTCAATCCATTTCAGTCAGTTGCTTGTTTTACTATGAATGGAGGGGGCAGCCTTGGGTTCTTTGTGTAACTTTACCAAAGATTTTTAGATAAATGTCTCTTTTTTGTTCTTTTTTTTGGGGGTCCAGTGTCTTTTTCGACCCAATTGGATCCCCTTTTGGGCCAATGTTGTTGTTTTTTTGGACTGCTTTGGGTAAACTATCCCCATCTAGGAGAGCTGACCCTCAAAAGACAACAACTGAAGCCAATGATTCTTTGGTTAATTGAATTACCTGAAGAAACCACCAGATTCAGATTAATTTATTAGACATCCAAACATGATATATTCTGCATTTAAGTTCTCATGCTTAATTGATTCATAATTATTAGTTTTTTTCCCATCTCTGTAACACTATAAGATATTTAACATCCATTGTTCCCTACAGGTTTGTTCCAGGAAGGGGTGTAGTACTATACCCTCAGATCGGAGACAAAATGGACATTGTGTGTCCAAGAATCAAGGCAGGCTCCACTGAGCAGATGAACATTGAATACTTCCGGGTCTATCTTGTTCCCAAAGAACAATTGGAGACCTGTAGAGTTACTAAAAGCGACATGTTACTGCTCAGCTGTGACAAGCCGGACCAGGACGTGAAGTTCACCTTCAAGTTTCAAGAGTTCAGCCCCAACCTGTGGGGCCTGGAGTTCTTCAAAGGAAAGGACTATCACATCATCTGTAAGTTTATTTCCATTCTTACTCCAGAATTTTCCCTTTAGGTGCTGATTCATGATAGTTTTTCACCTCCATTGCCAGCTGAAACACTGTGTAGAAGGAGCCAAATTCAGAACTGATCCCACCCATGGGAATTCCAGCCTCCAGCATTGTCTCCCAAGATATCTTTTCCGTCTTTTCGTCTGGGAAGGCGACTGTCTAGTGTAGCCCTCCAAAAATAATGAACAAATCAAGTTCATAGTTAATGGAAATGTGTTAAATCCGTTGGCAAGTGTGTTTACCACACAAGATGTCTTTGTCATTAACATAAAGATATTTATGCTCATTAATCATTATATTGTTTAGCTTGCCTAGCACACATCAGTTCTTTGGTTTTTTTTTTAAATGTAGTTTTTCCCATGTCTATTTTTGTCCTCTTCTCATGTGGGGAGGGAAATGTCTAGAGTCTGAGATGTCCTCTGTGAAGCAAGTCTTGGTGA
The DNA here is from genome assembly GCA_029874995.1 of Alburnus alburnus. Taxonomy (NCBI): domain Eukaryota; kingdom Metazoa; phylum Chordata; class Actinopteri; order Cypriniformes; family Leuciscidae; genus Alburnus; species Alburnus alburnus. Next base: position 9,499 of record JAPMNU011397263.1, read on the forward strand.
TGGCCCTTTACATGGATGTTATTAGTATCATTCAACCACTTCGAAAAGTGGTTATCGTTCAGTTTAGCGTGTGTTGATCTCAGCCCCTTTTCAGTTGGCACATTCCTTAATGGCTGTTTATGTGATTTTAAGATTTACACGCTCTAAATCCCCCAATCCTTTGCCAGTATGAGACGGATCGGTTTGATGTGATTGTTTAGGGCAGCTCGGCCTGCAGCCCGAGGGACATGGATATCTGACCTAAATGATTCTAAAAAGACTTACCTCGATGTTTGAGTGTGTGTTTGTGTGTGTGTGTGTGCCTTGTGTGCATGTGAATGTCAGAACATGTGCATGTAACTGTGATGTGTGTGAGAGTTGACAAAATGAGAGGAAGAGAACAAATTTTTAAAAACTTTTTTTTAGGCGTGTTGGAAAGTCCTGACATGCACTACTGTTCAAAAGTTTGGGGTCAGTGTGATTTAAAAAAACAAAAACAAATTAATACTTTTATTCTGCAAGGATGCATTAAATTGATACAAAATGACAGTAAATACATTCATAATGTTACAAAAGATTTGTGTTTCAAATAATTGCTGTTCTTTTGAACTTTCTATTCATAGAAGAATCCTGAACATTTTTTTATCTTACTTGGCAAAGAAAATATTAAGCAGCGCAACTGTTTTCAACATTGATCATAGTAATTAGAAATGTATATTGAGCAGTAAATCAGCATATTAAAATGATCTCTGGCGGATCATGTGACACTGAAGACTGGAATAATGATGCTAAATAAAATAATTAAAACATTAAATAATGGTAGGCTACTGAGCCCAAACTTTCAAGCTGTAGTATATATATATATAAAAAAATTTTTAAGACACTAGCTACTATTAGTTTCTTATCAATTTAAGTTTCCAGAGAGACATTAAGGTTTTTGTAACAATGAATATTTTATTTAATTAATTGACTTTTGGTACAGTAAATTAAGAAACTTAAATTCACTTCATGTGGAAGTAATTGGAAAAATAAGTCACAAGGACATTTGTTAATAGTATTTTATTTGACTGAATCAACCTAACTACATTAAGTTTCACCAAAAAAAAAAGTAATTTCTATTTCTTACTTATTTTACAGTGTAGTTTTAAAAGGAGAAAGAGAGACTGTTAAATTGCATTTATATGTTTATGACTCAATGTTTATCAGCAAATAAATATGTAATAAATTACGAGCAACCATCTGCGCAGCCAGTGCAAGACGTCATTATGTCCTGTTGCAACTTACAACAAATAATTAGCATTTTTCCTAGACAGACAGGATATGTTTCAATGCGTATATGTGGTTAAAATATGATCTCTAGGATAGTTAGACTTCTTAATGTCTGCTAAAAGCAAAAAAAAAAAAAACCCTACTGAAACCATAACATCTGCTTGAATACACTTTTTTTTTTTTGTGTGCGCGCAACTTCAATTTTCCACCTCCACTTTGTTGCTCGGTCGCTGGCTTCGTGAGTGACTGAGCTGCGCCGGCCCGAGGCTCTAAATGTGCTTGTTGTGGTTAGGAAATGAGCGGGCTTCATTCAAGCCGAAGAGTCGGGTCACATCTAGAGTGGCCGCTGCAGATGAATGTGGGAATGGTTGCAGGGAACTGGGACATGTTGGTTAAAAGCGCTCTCTCTATCTCTCTCTCTCTCTCTCTCTCTCTCTCTCTCTCTCTCTCTCTCTCTCTCTCTCTCTCTCTCTCTCTCACTCTC